>JANHJO010002068.1:88478-110127 GCA_032468235.1 Pseudoxyrhopus heterurus | reverse complement strand
CCCAGGAAAATAAAGTCTGTCACTACCTCCATTTCTTCCCCATCTATTTGCCAGGAATTGAGAGGGCCAGATGCCATTATCTTAGTTTTCTTAATTTTGAGTTAACTGTATTATATTTAACAGTATTATATTATATTGGAACAACTTGCCCCGGAACTGGAAACAACTTGCCTCCAGAAGTTGTACGTGCCCCAATATTGGAGGTTTTCAAGGAGAGATCAGACAACCATTTGTCTGAAATGATATAGGGTTTCCTATTTGAGCAAGGGATCGGATTAGAAGACCTCCAAGGTCCCTTACAACTCTGTTACTCTGTTATTAACTTTTGATTGGGAGCTGTCCAAACATGATTGAAAGATGGTAGTTTATGTAAATGTTTTAAGTACATGAGTAAGTAAGTAAGCAAGAAAGCAAGCAACTTACTTACCTATTTACTTATTTAAAGTATTTATATAACTTCCCACCTTTCAACCTGGCTAGCTAGGTTAGTTAGTTAGTTAGTTAGTTAGTTAGTTAGTTAGTTAGTTAGTTAATGTTCAGCTAAAAACGATCACCAATATTTCAAAAAAGTTTTGCAGTCTTGAAAAAAAAGTGAATGCAAGAATTTACGATGGGAGTTTTTGGCCTAAGATAAATAAACAGGAGACTCCAGGAAACCAGATAGGGATTAGACAGCTGAAATTTAGAGAAAATAATTATTTCCTAAATCCTGCTGTAAATGAACTAGGGGATTGGCCAGAAGCAGATCCATAGCAAGATGAACAGTAGCCCAAAAAGAATTGGGTGAGTGATTGTATTTTCACAGAGGAGGGGAAAAAATCCAAAGAGTAGAGCAGATGAAGATGGGATATTTTCCAAAGTGATGAGGTGAGCACAAAGCATAAAGTGCAAATTTGTTTTACTTAAAAAAACAAAGAAAAAGAGAAATCTTATGAATAATTTTGTTACCTGACCACTCCAAGGAACCTTAATTCTCAGTGAAACTTCTACTGTCCTCCCTGCACCTGAGAACTTAAATCTTAAAAGAGATATAAGCCATCTCCCGATGGCTTGTCCATTTCCAAATTTTCTCCACTAGTAGCGAACTTCACTGGCATCAAAACAAATTGTGAGATAGAAAACAAAAACCATAGTAAAATCTAAAAATTATAAAAGCGAGGTGGTGAAAGTCAACCATCGTGTTACAAAAAGCCATTACACAAAACGTAACCAGGTGTAATGGATTGTGTGGACGACCTTGGGGGAAGAAGGGAAGAGATGCTACCTAGGAAGTAATCAGAAAAGAGATGTAAGGATCTCCAGTGACTTAAAAGTTAAGGAGCTGTAGTGGCGCAGTGGTTAGAACGCAGTACTGCAGACTACTCTGCAGACTTGCCAATCAGCAGTTTGACTGATTGAATCCCACCAGGTTCCAGATTGACTTAGCCTTCCATTCTTCTGAGTTCAGTAAAATGAGAACCCAGATTGTTGGGGGCAATATGCTGATTCTGTAAACCGCTTAGAGAGAGCTGTAAAGCACTGATAAGCGGTATATAAATCTAATGCTATAATGCTATTGCTACTATAGTTTGGAAAAAAGCTTAGGAAGGACCTGACCTAATGGATCAAATAGTTAAAATTGGTGGTAGCAAGTTTCCACTTTCAGACTTGAGAGTTTCATTTAATTCATTTTATAGTAAAGCAGGATCAGTACATCTAATTATATTTCCCTGTCTTGTTTACCTGGGAAGACTGACACCGGTCTTGTAAGTCTCCTACTATTCTCCAAAGAAACAAATTTCAAGAAAGGCCTCCAATCCACAAGGAACACTGCTAACTGCTGAACAGCTGCATTGCTATAACGCCAACAGCATGTAGATGCACAAATAACCACTCCAAGAACTAACACCACAATTGGAGCAAATTTGATTCCATTTGTGGCAGCACAACAGAGCTTTTGATTCCATTTGTGGCAGCACAACAGCTCAACCAATGCTTTTACATTCCCATGAGAGATTGCCAGAGGAGTTTGGAGGGGACCAGGATCAATTCTATACTTTTGTTGTTCAATGTCAACTGTTTGTGGCAGGCAGACAGGTGGTTGCACCAAAATGATTTTTGTGCTGAGTTCGCTGGAGGAGGAAGCAACAGCCAAGTGGGCAATTTGTTTATTGAGGAGAATGATCTAGTCCAATCGTTGTGCAGAGAGTCACAACTGGTTGAGAGATTTGGAACCTCAAGAAGAGGAAGAGGAGGACGTCAAGATAGAAGAGAGTAAGGTAATATATTTCAGACTTAAAACTGTATGATTGCAAATTCACTATTGCAGCTTCGGAGAAAAGTCAGGGATTCTCCTGGTCAATCCGAGAGCAAGCTGCATTTTTTCTTCTCAATCTCTTCACCACCACTCCAAGACCTCCCACCTCTTTAAAGTGGAAATGGATTCACCAAAGGTGGTTTATTTATTTAACATATGGCACGCGTTAGCCAGAGATCACCGAGGTGGCTGGCTGCCTCTGTGAAAGGATTTTTTTGGGGTGGTGTTATCTTTACCCACAGGATGCCTGAATGCTGGTAGGCAATCAGGGGAGGCTCCTTTCTTGTCCCTCTGCAGTTTATTCGCTGGCTGAAATCGAGCCACCGAGCTGTCGACATCAGCAGTATGCAGGCACTACGTCTTACCACGTGAGCCATCGTGGCCCCTACCAGAGGTGGTGATAGGAACGATTCTACTCCAAACAGAGAAAATAAGACAGGGGATTTACCTCCATCTGCATTTTACTCAAGAGCACCCTGCCTGTCAAAGAGAAATTATTGCATTTTTAGAAATAGTTGTTGGCAGTAAAAAAAAAAAAATGCCTTTCAATGATGGAGACACTGGCTTGAAGGAGCTACTCATGCCATATAAGTCCATATTGATCATAGCAATTTAAAGATGCTGCAGAACACCAAATCTCTCACACCTTGGCAAATAATGTGAGCACAATTCTTTTCTTCCTTCAATTTTTACATCTCCTAATTACCAGGCTCTTAGAACAAGCTTCCAGATTCTGACTCATGCAAGCCAAAGTATAGAGTTCCGTAAACCCACACCCCAATAATATTTGGGTGTTATTGTTAATCACACACACACATACACTACACACACACACACACACACACACACACAAAACAATACTGCAGGCATGCAACTTTGAGTCTCACTATAAGGCAGATCAACATGGAAATCTGTTGGCGGAAAGGTAAGTTCTAGGAGCCCTGGTGGTGCAGTGGTTAGAATGCTGTATTGCAGGCAAACTCTGCACACAGCCTTGGAGTTCAATCCTGACGGGGCTCAAGGTTGACTCCGCCTTCCATCCTTCTGAGGTCAGTAAAAGGAGGACCCAGATTGTTGGAGGCAATATGCAGACTTTGTAAACTGCCCAGAGAGTTCCATAAAGCACTCTGAAGTGGTACACAAGTCTAAGTGCTGTTGCTATGCTATTGTTGTTCTATTTGATCAGATTAAGGGACAACAGCAGTAGGCTCTGTACACTAGGGCCCTGATGGATGAACTCAAGTAACCTAACAAAGTACCATGTCACCTTTTACCATGGCGGCAAGACAGCTCTTGCACAATAGATGTTTATTTGTCCCTCTTCTCCTAAGGGAGGAAGTGCTACAGCTGTGCCATGACAACAAGACAGCAGAACAGAGGAAGCATTAAAACTCAGTTTAGCTGTTAAGAGAATTTTGATGGCCAAAAGGATAAAATATTAGGTTTCTCCTTGCTCTGTCTGTCAGGGAGTCAAACCATTCCAGATAAGTCAACTGGATGGTTGCAACCAATAAGCATGTCCACCCACTCTGACCCTGGGATCCTGTTTCATTGCTGATCTTCCATCTGTGAGGGGCAATACAGGTACTCTTTGACTTACAACAGTTCGCTGAGTGACCCTTCAAAGTTACAATGGCACTGAAAAAAAGTGACCTATAACCAGTTTTCACACTTATGATCGATGCAGCATCCCCATGGTCATGGGATTTGCATTCGGATGCTTGACAACTGACTCACATTTATGATAGCTGCAGCATCCCGGGGTCATGAGATCCCTTTTTGTGACCTTCTGACAAGTGAAGTCAATGTGGAAACCAGATTCACTTCACAACCAGGTTACTAATTTAAGAACCGCAGTGATTCACTTAACAAACGTGGCAAGAAAAATCATAAAATGGGGCAAAACTCACTTAACACATTCCTCCCAGTGACTAGAGAAGTAGTCAATCACATCATAACTGACAAAGGAAGTCAATTAACTTCCAAATTTTGGAGGGCCCTCTTGCAAGTATTAAATATTAAAATGCACCCATTATCTGGGAGAAGCCAAGAAGGCTAAGTAGTTATTACAACAATGTTTAAAATGCTATAATTCTTAACAGCAAGACAACTGGACTAATCTTGTAGCTCTTGCTGAATTTGCTTACAACAATGATACACACTCTTCTATTGGAATGTCTCAGTTCCTGGCAACATATCTATTCTACCCATGAGTGATACCAACAATCAGAAAAGAATGTCCCAAAGGTGCTTTTTCAAGAGGCAACTGGACTTTCTGGTTTTTCTTTGAAGACATTTCACTTCTTATCTAAGAAGCTTCTTCATGACCTGGATGATTAAAAATAGACAACCAGACAACAAAGCACTATTTCCAGAGGTGGGCTTCACATGATTTAACAACCGGTTCATCTAGTGCAGACCTGAAAGTGTGAGCATGTGGCTTTAAACACATGGTGATTACGTGCATGCAGCTTCCAGCATACCTTCTTGGGCAGCCACAGTGAGTAGAGCGGGTGAGGCACAGAAATCAAATAGGCTGCATGGGTAGGGTGAGTGAGCCAGAGAGTGAGATATACAGTATAGGACGGGACAGTACTGGGGCAAGTGTGTGGGCCCAGCCAATGGTGGGCACTACCAGTACGGGCGAACCAGTCCAAACCAACAGCAGCCTACCACTGACTATTTCTCATACCATGGATGTCTGCACAAGAGTCAACCAGGCTAAGGCTTTTTAAAACAACAGTTCAAACTGGCAAAGGCCATATTGGAAAAAAGTAGCAGATGCTCATAGACAAGAGGGGGCTAGAAGAACAGATGAGATTTGGCATGGCTTAATTCAGCAATACTTTCCCAAAAAATTAGACTCAGAATTTATTGGTCCCTCCAGGTAACTAAGCAAATCAATACAGTAGCATTTTGTTTGTGGTTGCCAGCATCAAAAAAAGAGTTTGTCCTGTATTCCATTGGTCACTGGTTGTGAAAGATGCACGCGCACACACACACACACACAGAGAGAGACACAGAGAGAGACAGAGAAAGAGAGAGAGGGAGAGAGACAGACACAGACACAGACTGTGCATTCTATATTTATTTATTTATTTTATTGTCGATATTTATATGCCGCCCCACTCCCGAAGGACTATATTCCAGACAGCATCCTTCCTTCTATTCTAGTAGATGAGAAGAAAGAATACCAAGTGGAATTAGACTCTAGATCAGAGGTGTCAAACTGGCGGCCCACGGGCCAGATGCGTCACATGCAGGCCACACCCACCCCAGCTCCACGGAGGGGAAAAACATCGCAATACATCACATAACAGCAATGTGATGCTGAGAGTTTGACACCCGTGCTCTAGATGCACAGAGAAGAGGGAGTCAACCTATTCTCCAAAAGACCTGAAAGCAGAACATGAAGCAATGGATGGAAACTAATCAAGGAGAGAACCAACCTAGAACTAAGGAGAAAATTCCTGACAGTGAGCGCAATCAATCAGTGGAACAGCTTTTCTCCAGAAGTTGTGGGTGCTCCAACAATGGAGGTTTCTTGCTTGAGCAGGGGGTTGAACTAGAAGACCTCCAAAGTCCCTTCCATTTCTGTTATTCTGTTAAGTACTTCATACACAGGGAAGGCTATCCAAAGTCATAAGATGATGGAAAGCAGCAACAGATGTTGAGGCCTTGCAATTAGTACACCGTTTTCATGACCCCAGTAAGCCCTGTCCTAGGATGCTAACGACCTTAGCAAGAGTCAAGCCTTGATTGGAACTAGCATGAGGATTTATTTTATGGGATGGAGGGAGGTTTAAGAATATCAAGAAACCAAGCAGAGGAAAATGAATCAGGCATACAAGGCATGGGTAGGGAGGAGATCAAGAGAGTCCCAAGGGAAGGACAGATGCCAAGTGAAGTGGAGATGATTTACCAGACACTTTGTGCGCTCCCAGGGATTTTCAGGAAGAAGAAGGGAGCAACACAGCTACACTTTCTTCTCACAGTCCACAATTTATTTTCCCTGGAAGGGGAGAAAAAGTCTGAATGGGGGCATGTGTAATGAAATGGAAGGGGTGAATGACCTTAGGGAACGCAGGGGGAAAAAATGCTGCCTAAGAAACAATCAGAAGAGAGGCAGGAGCCCCCAGTAACTTAACAGTCAGAGAAAGACACTTAGGAACGAACCACCTTAATTGATCAGGCTGTAAAAAGAGACTGAGGGAGTTTTGCACTTTCAGGCTTAAATATTCTGTTAATGTAGCTTTACAATGAAGTAGAATTTATTCATGTAGTTCTGTCTCCTGCTTTGGTTTACCTAGCACTGTGTTCCAAGAAATAAAATCACATTGATCAATCTGTGTCCACCATAAATAAAATGGATTCAAGTAGCCTGCAACTTTGACTAGATGGGGAGTTATTAGTTGTACCTAGGCATCTTTATAAAGGGGCATTAGAAAAAAATGTGAATTCATGTCAAAAAACTCCTTCACCACAGGGAAAAGTCTTGGCATGCGGTTAAAGTATTGCCCCGAGGCAATACCTTTGGGGCAATCAAATGAAATAAATTGGACTTCAGTGTCCATGATTTTCCCCAAGGCTGATATAGCTGGAAAAAGCATAAGCCAGAGACCCAAGAGAGAACGAAGAAGAACAAAAGATGAAAAAAACAGGAATAATAATAATGACCGCAACCATCATAAATATGAGTCAGGTGCCGAGCATTCAAATTTTGATCACGTGACCAAGAGGATGCTGCAATAGTCATATGTGTAAGGACCAGTTGTAAGTTACTTTTTTTCAGTGCCACTGTAACTTTGAACAGTCACTAACAAATGGCTGTATGTGAAGGAATACATGTAGATGCTTACTAATCCTATAATGCAAAGGTTTTCTTGGTACCGAGCTTTAAGGATCAAAAATGTCTAGACTGAAGCAAGATAGCTAAAGAGAAATCACAGTTTGCAGTTAGGTTTAAAAGACAGAGAGATTAACAACTAGACATAAGGACAGTTTTTTCCCTCATGCCATCATTCTGCTAAACAACTAATTCACACAACACTGTCAAAGTACCTAACAGGGCTGTATTACTATTCTCCTTCTCATCTTTTCTCTTACCTATCCCTTATCTTCTTATGACTATAACTTTGTTGCTTGTATCTTACGATTTATAATAATTGTTTTATTTAGTATCCAAGTATGATTTATGTTGATTGCTTATTTAATATCCTATAACTATCACTGAGTGTTGTGTCTTATGATTTATGATGAATGTATTTTATGATTATAATCATGATTGATCACTTTTTATGCATACTGAGACCTTATGCACAGGAGACAAATTCCTTGCGTGTACAATCACACTTGGCCAATAAAGAATTCTATTCTAATCTGTTGTTCTGTTCTGTTCTGTTCTGTTCTATTCCTAATTCTGTTCTGTTCTATTCTATTCTGTTCTGTTTTATTCTGTTCTATCCTTGTTCCATTCCATTCCATTCTATTCCATTATCCTATCCTATTCTATTCCTTCATTCCAATATTTGTTCTGTTCTGTTCTGTTCTGTTCTGTTCTGTTCTGTTCTACTCTACTCTACTCTAGAAAAGAAAAAAAGAAAAGAAAAGAAAAACTACAGGAACTGACATATCATAGTAACTAACTAGGACTGTCAACATTATAAGTAAAATACAGCCTGGTATTAGGCACATTCTCTGGAGGGAAGATATATAAAAATATTGGATAGGTTTCTCAGCTTGACAGAAGGGAACAATCAAGTGCAAGTATTACAAGCTACAATGTGACCCAAGGCACTAAGCAGCCACAAAAAATCTACTGGGTGATCAATTTTTTGAAAAAAAAAATTGCAATCTGTATCAAATTGCTGGAGTTTCTTTCTACTGGTGAAATTTCCCAGTGCAGGTGGAAAATATATGCAGTCCTAGTAAAGATAATTAATTGTTCCAGTCTTAAAAAATGAAGACAAAAAGATTCAGTTTACAACAACTTAAGAGCTGATGTCTCTGACAATGAAAGGAAACATTTGAAATTCATAGCCTATGAAGACAGATAGGGCAATGGTAATTCCAGAATTGCTTTGGAGTTCCAGATGCATGCATCTTATTCCAATTACCATGATCCAACTTTATTAGAAAGGTGAATTTGAGATTAAATGTATCTGTATCGGTATCTGTGACACTGGCCTTTGCTGCAGAGTTTCCTTAGCTCACTGCCGGTAGTTGTTCTGTAAGCACAGCTATCTCAAAGTTACAAAATCCAGTTTGGTTTATCGATTAAGCCACCAGACTAGAAACTGGGAGATCATGAGTTGTAGATCTGCCTTAGGCATGATAGCTGGCTGGGTGTCTTTGGGACAATTGCCAAGAGACAGCAAGTTCTAGTCCCGCCTTAGAGATGAAAGCCAGCTGGGTGATTTTCAACCAATCATTGGGAGACAGTGACTTCTAGTCCCACCCTTTAGGCATGAAAAGTGAGTGTCTTTGAGCCAATCACCAAGAGACAGTAAGTTCTAGTCCAGCCTTAGGCATCAAAGGTGGCTTGATGACTTTGGGTCAATCACAGGAGCCCATGAGTTCTCATTTCACCTTAGGCATGAAAGCCAGCTGGATGTCTTTGGGCCAGTCAGTCTCTCTCAGCCCAACACATCTCACAGGGTTGGTGTTGTTGTCTTTGTTTTGGGGGGGGGGAGGTGGATGGATTGCGTTGGCGGGAAAAAAAGGGTGAAAAGGAGCCGGTATGGAGGGGGGGGGAAGGAAGCGGCGCGATTAAAAACACCATCGTGGCCGCATTTTCGTCGAAAGCGGCTTCCTTATGTCTTAAAAAAATGTCCCCGGCTGTGTTAATGATTAGCCCCGCCATGCGGTGGCTGAGAGGAAAATCAAAATGCCGGCGGCGGCCGCTTCTGCTGCTGTCGTCTTTGTTCTTCCTCTCCGCCTGCTTCTCCCTTATCCCCGCCCCGGCGTTAAAATGGACGCGCCGCCGGAAAATGTGGCGTAGACGGAAAAACAGACAAAAGAGAGGAGAGCCCGCTCGACCCGAATTCCCTTTTGTGTGGGAAGGCATCGGCCGCCCCCTTCGTGCCCCGCCATCGCCTCTTGTTTTGCGCCGCAGACAAGACAAAAGGGGAGCTAGGGGCAGCGATCTGATTTACTTGCGCGGAGGGGGCGACGCTGCTTTCCGACATAGCGGCCGAAGAAACCCCTTCGGTATCAGCCGGCGCTTGCGCATCAACCTTCCCTCCCACGCCGTGCGAGAGCAGCCTTTTTACGAATCTCTTAAAGAAACAATCCTGTGGCTTGAAAAGCCAGCTTCTTGCTGAAATCGGGTAGGTTTCGTAATTCTTTCCCGCCCACTTCAGATTCTGACTCAGAGAGGGAGTTCCAAACAATTAAGACGTTTGTTTGGAAGATACTGTATAGTTTGGATTGATTCCCACCCCCCTGGTTTCTCTGGTTGTGCTTTAGGGCCCACTGTGGATTAATTTTAAGGTTTGGCGATAATAAACACCAGTGCTGTAACAAAAGCTTCGTTTTGTAAAAAAAAACAGAATGGCTTAAGCTTTTAGTTAATTATTTTTTGGTAATTTGCCTTTGCAGATTTGGTGGCCCTCGTTTTGGAGGAAGTAGAGGGGGATCTTTAGGGGGGAAGAAATTTGGAAATCCTGGAGAAAAGCTTACCAAGAAGAAATGGAATCTAGATGAGCTTCCCAAATTTGAAAAAAATTTCTATCAGGAACATCCCGATGTTGCTCGACGTGCTATGGTATGGAAACATATCTTGTATTTTAAGTTCTCATAGTAAGATTGTAGTCTACAAGCAGTATTGGTTCTTGTAAACATTATCCACTGAAATGATATTTTGCTATCTTTGCAGCAAGAGATTGAACAATATAGAGGAAGCAAAGAAATCACTGTTAAAGGCCATAACTGTCCCAAACCAGTTATGAATTTTTATGAAGCTAATTTTCCTGGTAAGAAAACAATACTGGTAATGTAGCCTAATAGTTATAAAATGGATTTTTGGACTGTTAATTAGACAGATGCTTTGTCTTCTAGCAAATGTTATGGAAGTAATCCAGAGGCAGAACTTCACAGAGCCAACTGCTATTCAGGCACAAGGCTGGCCTGTTGCTTTGAGTGGACTAGATATGGTTGGTGTAGCACAAACTGGATCAGGGAAGACATTGTCTGTAAGTAATTACTGTGGTTCTTGATATATCTTAAATTAATGAAACATATTAAGAGGATTAACAATTGTTCATTCTCTTTTCCTTAATAGTATTTGTTGCCAGCCATAGTACATATAAATCATCAACCATTCCTAGAGAGAGGAGATGGGCCTATTGTAAGTATTCAAACCTATGACCCTTATTTTGGGAAGGAGGGAGCATTCTTGGTAGAATTAAATTGAAATTTGGCTATTTCCTAGTGGGAAAATACAATCAGTTAAATTTTAAGCATTACCTTTTAAAGCCAAATTATGTTTCAAGGCATTTCTCTTAAATGAAGTAACATAGCTTCCAGGCTGGAGTCACTCAGTGAAATGATGCAAATTATATTGATTGTAACTAAAAACCTATTCATATCAATGGGTTTGTTTTTGATACAAGTAAGTCTAGTTTTGGTGCTTATGGTATTTAATATAACTTAAGTAGTAGTAATTTTGTCTTCATTTTGTATTTGTATTTCTCCATAGTGTCTGGTGCTGGCACCAACTCGAGAATTGGCTCAGCAAGTGCAGCAGGTGGCTGCAGAATATGGTAGAGCTTGCCGTTTAAAGTCTACTTGTATTTATGGAGGTGCTCCAAAGGGACCACAAATACGTGATCTAGAGAGAGGTATTAAAAAGGACTGTTCAGCAAATTTCTCCTAAACATTTATTTTAGGAAATTATAAAACTCTGTATCCACCACATTTATTACTATTTTTAGGTGTGGAAATCTGCATTGCAACACCTGGTAGACTCATAGATTTTTTAGAAGCTGGCAAAACCAACCTACGGAGATGCACTTACCTTGTTCTTGATGAAGCTGATAGAATGCTTGACATGGGATTTGAACCTCAGATCCGAAAAATTGTCGAACAGATTAGAGTAAGTATAAATGTTCCTGCTTAATGTGCTGAATGATAGGTAATTCTGCCTTGGAACATGTTTGTTCCAGGTTCTGGTCATTTAAAGTAGCTAATAGCAATAGCACTTAAGACTTATATACCGTTTCACATACATTGTTAAGTGTTAATTTATTTCTAGCCTGATAGGCAGACACTAATGTGGAGTGCAACATGGCCTAAAGAAGTTAGGCAACTTGCAGAAGACTTCTTAAAAGAATATGTACACATCAACATTGGGGCATTGGAACTAAGTGCAAACCACAACATTCTGCAGATAGTGGATGTATGTCATGATGTAGAGAAGGATGACAAGTAAGTAAATTTGATTAACTTTCTTCATAGTGGTGGCATAGATTGATTTTTATGTAGTATACTTGAAGTCAATTTTATTACTAAATTCTACTTTAATTGTAATAGGCTTATTCGATTGATGGAAGAAATTATGAGTGAAAAAGAAAACAAGACAATTGTGTTTGTGGAGACCAAAAGAAGATGTGATGATCTAACAAGAAAAATGAGGAGAGATGGGTAAGCTATACCTTTCTTTAAAATAATTCGAAGGAATAGGCCTTACGCCTGAAATAATTTTCATCTTTACTTCTCTAATACTTTCGCAGTTTGCTCCTAGTCCCAATCCTGTAGCCTTTCTCTAACCTTATTGCCTGAAATTGAGTAACGGGAAAGGAAACCTAATTGGATACTGTGTCTTGCATAAAGGAATACTGCAATACTCTCTTTAAATGATGATTCTGCCAACGCAGCAATTAGTTCCTGTGCAAAATGGAATAATTTTTGGTGCAGGAATCCTATACATTTCTAATTGATGTGACAAATGGCACTATCAGTGAGCTAATGGTTTGAAAAAAGTATTCGGTATATGATGTGTTAAATATAATTGCAGGTGGCCAGCAATGGGTATCCATGGTGACAAAAGTCAACAGGAGAGAGACTGGGTTTTAAATGGTGAGTAAAAAGGATAATAAACAATAATTCTGCAAAATACTTACTTACAAACTAACTTGGCCATTTCTTGCAGAATTCAAACATGGGAAGGCTCCTATTCTGATTGCTACAGATGTTGCCTCCAGAGGTCTAGGTTAGTACAACTCTAAGCTTGGGTGATACACAATTTTTTTTTAAAGAAAGTTAATTGCTTTCTTTAACCTCTGCGTTTTTCTAAGTTTTTTCACATAAAGGTGCAGTCTTTGTGGCAAGGCCTAGGCATGACTATCGGAGGACTCGAGGGGGATGGAGGTCTAGTGGAAGTGATCGTCTGGACGCTTCCAGTCCAATAGAGAGGTGAAAGTTGATCATTGTGTGCCAGTAATCTTCAAAAGGCAAAGACTAAAACTACGGTCCCATAAACTGTTCTCTCAAACGGTAGCTTCATTCACGGTTCACTTTTGCCCGGTTATTTCTACTGTTCCATGCTTTGCATGACTTGCCATGGTGCACTGCTGTTTAGTCTGTGTCCATATTGTTTGCTGTGTTCCGTGAGTCTTTGGATTTCAGTGAGTTTGCTGAAATGTTGAAGAATAATCAAACTTCAGTGGCCTGGTATTTTTTCCCCCAACCTTTGAAATGGAGAGAGCAGCTTTAAAATGTACTGAGCCTTGAACAAATTGGTGAGTACTGGCACATGAAATTTGAAAGTCCACCTCTCATTTACAAGTTGGGGTGGGAAAGCAAAGTGGCTTTTCAAACCTGGAGTTCCTCCGTCACCTATACCCTAACCGTCATGTCGAGACCTGCCAGAGAGAGAGACACTCAAGTGAACGCTGGCTTCTTGGAAGCTCTTGCCTAGACGAGACACAGTGCATGAAAACAACTTGATGACCTTTCGGGGACAGGTATGTTTTTCTTGCAGCTGCGGTTAAAAGGTCTTGGCAAGATGAGCAGTGTGGCCCTCTTTTTGAGCTTCTGGTGCGTGGCAAGACCTCATGTTTAAAGTGAGGTCCTTGGGAGCACATGAAGAGGCTACTGTGAACTTATTGGTCCTACTGCAAGAAGCGTTCAGATGTCACTTGACTTGTAGGGGCACTCTGGTAAGGATTTAGATCATGGGATAAATTACAAAGAAGTTCAGAGGGAAAAGTGCATCGATGCTCAATTTTTCTTTTTTCTTTTTGGAATAATTAACATTATTTTCAGCAGTTACCATCTTAAGATCTGTTACTATCTAACTTGCTTTTTCATCTGGCTGTTGTGGTGTGCAAAATTTTGTACATTGCTTTTGCTGCACTGCAACACTTTACAGATGTGGAAGATGTGAAATTTGTCATCAATTATGACTACCCAAACTCCTCTGAGGACTATATCCACCGAATTGGACGAACTGCCCGCAGCACCAAAACAGGCACAGCATACACATTTTTCACACCTAATAATATAAAACAAGTAAGCGACCTCATCTCTGTACTTCGTGAAGCTAATCAAGCAATCAATCCCAAATTGCTCCAGTTGGTCGAAGACAGAGGCTCAGGTAATTATGACTTACCTAACCCATAGATTCTTAATGCCTTTTGGCTTAAATATTGCTTGAAATAGAGATTTTTGGTAATGACGTTTGGCAAAGATAAATTTTTAGTGCTTTAATTGTACCATGTAAAGATGTGTTGAATCTGAGCATGTTTGTATCTGTTGAATGGGAAGTAGTGTAAGCCTCCAAAAAGAGCGCCTTTGGAGGAAGAAATTTTGGGAGTAGGGGAAGCTCTTGTTAATTTGCTTTTTCATTTTACAGGTCGTTCCAGAGGGGACCGACGTGACAGATACTCTGCGGGTAAAAGAGGTGGATTTGGTTTTAGAGAAAGGGAAAACTTTGAAAGAACCTATGGTGCAGTGGGCAAGAGAGACTTTGGAGCAAAAGCACAGAATGGTGGCTTTGGTGCTCAAAGTTTTGGTAACGGAACTACCTTTGGTAACAGCTTTGGAGCAGCTGGCATGCAAGGTGGATTTAGGGCTGGCACTCCAGCCTATCAAAATGGCTACGACCAGCAGTATGGAAATAACATGGCAAACATGCACGGTGCAATGAACCAACAACAGTATGCATACCCTGCAACTGGTGGTACGCCAATGATAGGTTATCCAATGCCAGCAAATTATACCCAATAACTTAGTCTATTTAAATGTCTTGTTTTTCATAATTGCTCTTTATATTGTGTGTTGAGAAAAGATAGTTATTTAATATCTTATGGAACATGCAGAAAGGTCTGCAGTGCAGCAGTAACAATGGTGCACTTTTTCCGCTATTTAAGTTGAATATTCTCTACATTCCTTGAATGATTTTTAGTTTTTTGTACTAGAAAATGCAGACTGTGTTTTCACAAAGTAAATGTACAGTGATTTGAAATAACAGCAACTTGGAGGCATTGCATGGCCTTCCAATAAAGGTATTTCAAAACAGAATTTTCTTGGTATTTGAGTCATGTATTTGTCTAACCCAAACCTAGTTTGTTAATGCTACAAAGGGCACATATTTGATGCAGTGGAAACCAAAGAAAGGAGAAGTACCTGTATCTCTTTCAAGCCTTTTGAGACCAACTTGGCAATTCTCAGATGGGGATGAACAGAAACTGATTCATTAAGTCATTGGAAAATATTTCTTCCTTCTTTCCCCCAGCACTGCTTTGTGTAGCTACATGAGAAATAGATGGTTACTGGGCAAGTTGAACCTTCAACAAAGATAATTTTGGAGATTTATAACTGGGTTCCTGAATTTGGGGGAATAATTCAAAGGGATACTAAACATTCTCACGAAAACTTAATACCTTTTAATAAAAGACGTCAGTAGCAATAGCACTGTATTTATATACCGCCTATCAGGGCTTGCAACCCTCTCTAAGTGGTTTACAATGTCAGCATATTGCCCCCAACAATCTGGGTTCTTATTTTACTGACCTCAGAAGGATGGAGGGCTGAGTCAACCTTGGAGCTGGTGGGATTTGATCAGCCAGACTGCTGATCTGTAGTACTCTGTTCTTACCACTTGAGCCACTGCAGCTCAATAGAAAAGGTTCTACTATACTGATTTTTTTTGTCCCCAGACTTAAACCACTCTTCTTGCAAATTATAAACCTTCTAGATTCCTGATGTGGGCAGGTTACAGCTTCAGATACTTAAGGGCCTAAAATGGTTTTGAGAATTCTAAATACAACCATAAGGCTGAACACTGTGCCAAACACACATTCTAGAGATTTTGGGCCTTGGAGTCAGTGTTGATTCCTGTCTACCTAGCTAAGTCTCTGCAGTTTTCTTGGCAACATTTTTGAAGTGGTTTGCCTTTGCCTATCTCCTAGGACTGATAAAGTGACTGGCCTAAAGCCATCCAGCTGGTTTTGTTTTAAGGCTAGGATTGAAACTCAAATCTCACAGTCTGCAGCCTAGCCTATGATGGATCTTAAATTATTTTAGGCTTAAATGTCCAATATGTTAAGAAACGTGTTTCAGGTAAATATAAATATTTTGAGTTGATATGTTTCAACTTGCCCATAATGCAATTCTGTTGCATAATAGAAATTTCCTCTGGCCTGTTGAGTCACTGATTGAGTCAACGCAAATCTTAAATTTGCACAGTAGGTTTCCAGATGTTCCAGGAGATAAATGAATTCTTAAAATAATATTGGCATGGAAACAAGAACCTAATTATAATTGGCCTTCAGCATTCAAATAGTACTGAAATATTTATCTTCTGTTCAAACCTATAACCTTAAAATATGCATGCAGTACTTCTGGCATCATGAAAAATAACATGCAAAATACAGTTGTGATTTTAAATATAAGTTAAAACATTCTGATACACATTGCACACTGATTTTTGCTAATTTTTTTATTTGCAATACAGAACAGTACTGTGTAGTGTTTACACTTTTTTTTTCATGGCAGTTGAGAATGACGATACAACTTTTTTAAGTAACCTGATATAGCTGGTACTACATGGATATAAAATGTAGATTTTCCCCTTTGCTGAGGTAGGCTGTCTTTTTTTCTTGGATTTAACTGAAGATATTTTATTGCTATCATGGATAGAATACTAAATAACATCTCCCAAAATCTTTGTCTTTCAGAAACGGACAATATTGCCTTTTGGTTGAATATATAATCTAAATTTTATTCATTTGATTTCAGGCTATAATTGCCCGTCTTCAAGAGTGCCAAAAAACCCCATCCTATGAAATGTCTCCTGGTTTCTAGCTTGGTGTCTTAATCACTAACCAAACTGTCTCACATCATTAATAAGGTTTTAAATCTTAACTGTTAAATCTTTTTATCTATACCACTGCTGTTTGGCTTCTAATGAAGTATTAAGGATATTGAGAAATCAGGCCTGTTAAATTCACTAAAGTGAAGAGAGAACTACATAACCCTATAATACATATACACCAGGGACGTGCAATTGGTTTTGTGCTGTAAATGACCTGATCATAATAACCATGAGTACTGAGAATATAGCCAAGTGAGATTCTGAATAAGTTCAAATCAGATTGCACCCTTTTACCTAAGAAGATACTTTGGATTAAAGCCAATGTTAAAGCAACACAAAATGGAAACAATGCAAACTTGACAGAAGAGGAATGTATTAATCAGTCTTATGCAGATCCCAATTTCTGGCCGAAGTGTTTAAATCTGCAATAATGGAGCACAGTTGAAAGTGTTCCACATTAGTATATCTAGGCTGCTGTTTTAATTGGTGATGGGATTTCAAATACTGTACTGCAAATAGTAATAACTTCAATCAGATGCTAAACCATCTTAAGGATTAATGGAGCAATTGAAGATGTGACCTAAACATTTTTATAGAGGAATCCATGAAAAGAAATGGGATTTGTGACAGGTCCCCACTCCATTATGTTTTTTATTTCACTGTTACCGTGGAGTCAAAAACAAATGACCAAATTTACTATTCTTGGGTGTTGTATTCCGGTATGCATTCTGTTTTATTGGTTGTTCTGTTTCCTGTTACAAATTGGAAGCAGTTGGGAGAGATGTGCGTAGGCTTACAGTACAATCCAAGGTTAAAATTGGGGATCGGGGTTAAGCTTGAGGGATAAGAGTAAGGATGCTGCACTGCACTTCCATATTTCATGTATAATCTTATTAAGGAGAGAAAGAGGCTTCCAGTCCCTGCAGGGCTCTCATAAAGGTATAATTAGTGATGGTTGTGAAACAATGGGAAAATTAGAACAGTTTAGGTCAGCCTCCCGTAAACTTGTCTTCCATAATGTTTTGGATTCTTATTCCCCCAAAGGCATGCCTGCTGAGAATTTGGAGAACAAATAAGTCTTTGCCTTAAAACCATTTGTTTAGTGACCATTCAAAGTTACAATGGCACTGAAAAGAGAGACTTATGACCAGTTTTCACACTTAGGACCATTGCAAGGTAACATAATTAAAATTTTGGCACTTGACAACTGGCGTGTGTTTATGTTGCACTGTCCTGGGGCCATGTGATCACCATTTGTAACCTTCCCAGCTGGCAAAGTCAGTGGGAAAAACCAGAGTCGCTTAATGACCACATGATTCACTTAACAAAAACTGCAAAAAAAGATTGTAAAATACGGCACATCTCACTTAACTGCCTTACCTGGGAAGGGAAATTTTGGGCTCAGTTGTCATAAGTCGAAGACTACCTATATTGCAATACATCTGGTCGGTTTTGGAAAAGCCTGTGTTAACGACAGACCTGCCCTGGGCGCTGCTGAAAATAATGCAGTTCTGATGGTAGATAAAAGGCTGAAGGCCAATCCAACATAAAATCCCCCTATGAAATACTACTCCTTGTAGCCTTCTGCCACAAGGCTTCTCCTCAGTCAAAACAGATCAGCATCTGTTAGGCGTCTTGAATTAACCGGATGAGGGCACGTTGAATATCACTCAAATCTCTCACTAATTTGCGCTGACGGCTTTCACCCCGCCTCAAAATCCGAAGATTAGAGCCAGGCCGAAAGCCAAAGGGAAACAAATCTCCAGCAGCCCCCAGGCGGCGTGGCTAACAGCGAAGGTTGCCGGGAGTTGTAGTTCAGCATCGCCCTCAGCGGTCCCATCAGTGTTGCCAAACGCGTGAGGAACAGCAGTGACGCACCGGCGCAACTCCCTCCCTCCGAGTGTGCCCGGCCAAGCGGCGCATGCGCATTCCAATCAGTTCCCCCAGGGTGTTTCCTCCATGTGGCTCAGGCGGTGCTCCCGGTGGGGCTGCTTGTGCCTTGCAAATTCCGGCCTTTCCATAACTCGCAGCGGCGGGCGCGGCTCCGGTTGCCCCGTATCCAGTAGGCGCCTCAGTTTTCTCCCCAAACGTTCTCAAAAGAGGCGGAGAGAGAGGCAGCCTGGAGCCCCGTGGGAGCAGCTCGACAGCCCGAAGCTACTGGCGGGGAGCCGTGCAGCGCCGTCGCGGCTTTTCCGGGGCTCCGCCGTTCTTTCGGTGGCTCAGTCGCGCTCCTGCTTAACGTCTAGCGGCAGCAACAACAGCAGCAGCGCCGACCATGCGGGCGAGGAGTGCGGCGAAGCAGCCCTGGCTGCTTGTCAGAGGCGGCGTTTCCTCCGAGGAGGGGGGGAAGAGAGCAAGCAGACCTGGACTTCTTACCTGCGAGGAGACCACCCGGCCTTCGGGCCTCTGGGGGTGGCGCTGAAGAAGAACCTGGCCGCGGAGTGGTGGGAGGCCGTGGTGGTCTTTCGGGAGCAAGTGCTGGGCGTGGAGGGCCCGGCTCGACTCGAGCCCGCTGCTGGCCAAGGGCCCCTGGGGGAGTCCCTGCGCCTGGTGCATCCCCGCACCGTCGGGGAGACCTTGCAGGAGGCCGGATCGGAGAGAGAGCAGCCGCTCGCCACCTTGCAGAAAATGCTAGCCCGGTCTGGGATGCTTCGCGACAACCTTCTTCACGGTAGGATGTCACTTCTGTAGGTTGTTGCTTCTGATAGCAATAGCACTTGTAGTATATACCACTTTACAGTGCTTTCCAGCCCTCTCTAAGCGGTTTACAGAATCAGCCTATTGCCCCCAACAATCTGGGTCCTCATTTTACCCACCTCGGAAGAATGGAAGGCAGAGTCAACCTTGAGCCTGGTGAGAATCGAACTGCAGCAATCAGCAGAAGTAGCCTGCAGTACTGTGTTCCAACCACTGTGCCACCACGGCTCAATCCTGGGAAAAAGACTGAAATGTGGGGAGGCAGAGAGGGGAAAACGGAATTGAGATGTGGACGTGATCTTCAGTAGATCACCAATAATGTCTCAGTGTCGGGCATTTGGTGACAGCAGCTCTATATACCACAAATAAGCAAACTCACAAAACTGAAGTTCTTGCATCCATGAATCTGTAAACAGGCTGCACTCTGTTGACCAGTTGTGTGTCAGAAAATGTTGGAATATGTGGGTTTGGGGCAGAGGTGTCTGTAAAATAAGTGTAATGCCATGTGGGGATGACTTGGGGGACGGAAGAGCTGCAGCCTAGGCATGCCTGATAAATAAAATCTGAATTTAAAGAGGAGTGGTAATGGAGAAAGTATCTCAAAAGCAACCCTAGTTTTTGGAAGAGTAAAAAGGAGGGACAGGAGAGGTCTTTCACACTTGCAAGTTTCTGTAACTGTATAATAAAGGTTGTGTTAGTACTAGTGGTTGGCACTACTTGTCTGCAGTGCCACAAAGGATAGATGGTAGGTGATAAAAATGCATAAGAGTGCTGCTACTTTTCCACATGAAAAGGAGAAACTTGCATTATAATGTAATTATAAATGTTTTGCTATTTTGGTGTGTTTGTGGTTAATTAGTTGTTGCCTAATCCAGGATTCCTATGTTTTTATGATTTATGTGGCTGTTGTGTTCCTATGCTTGATTCATTTAACGGTACAGAGATGGTACTGTAATTATTAATCGAAAATGCAGATATATTAAGTGTTATTATCTTTGAGATTAGGTCATTATTAGGTCATTAAGCCGCCCAGAATCCTTCGGGAGTTGGGCGACCTATAAGTTTTAGTAATAAATAATAAATAAATTATACTATGGTATATTCAAGCATTAGAATCATGAGATTGTATGAGACATTTACATCAATGCATAGCATATTTGCATGATATGATCATCCACAGGCTGTTTCTATTCTGGATAAATGAAATTATCCTGCAATATTGTAATGCATCAATTGTTAATGTTTATTAATTTATGTTGATAGGTGCTTTAGAGCATTATATTGATTGTCTGGAATTGGTAAACCAGAGACTGCCTTTTGGAATTGCGGAAATAGGAGTATGTTTCCATCCAAATGAGAAAAATCCCATGAGGTACAGTAATCCAGATTCCTAAATTCTTTTTTGTAGATATGTGCTCTTTTCTGGAAGAAAAACAACTTGCTTATTTGTTGACCTATTCTTGGCATTCTTTAAAGAACAGGTGAAAGGACAATGGCATCCCTTGTTTGGTACAGTTCTGCCAGAACAGCTGGACAGTGGCTTGGCTATTGGTTACGTCAGCGGCTCCAGTGGTGGAGAAAGGTATTTAGAGAGATCTTACCTATATTAGGTGTTAAAATTATCAAAATATTGAATGGTTCCTCTGAAAAAGCTGCTGTGAAGTTGAAAGTAAAATTGATATTCTTACATTTAATTCATGCAGCTCACTGCTTTAAATGTTAATCTAATGGTAACTGAATTACTTTTCATCTGAATAGTTCAGAAAATCAGTAACTACAAACCAAAAGATTCAATTTCTATAGATAACAGTCCAAAATCAATTTGGAATTTAAACAGAAAAATTTCAAATAATTTTTAAAAATACTTTTTTACAATTACTTCGGGGGAATTTTAAGTTTTTACAACTTGTTAGAATTAAGATAATTTGTCCCGTATGAGCAAAAATTGCAATCAGTATCTATATAGATAATGTATCTGTATAGGTAATGTATACTGAGGTATACATTATTTTCTAACCAGATTTTTATCAATGGATATGTACTTGCTTTCCAAAGTGAAAAGCATATTTTCAGTTGTGTTGAGAATTAAAAAAATATCCATAGTCTTAATTTGTGTGTAGCTGGGATATACTTAGTCTGTAAATCCCTGCATTTTTATATTTCTTTTTAATAGTTTGCCATAAGCCCATCCAATTTCAGCAGTGGTACTCACAATGAAGAAGGAAGAAGAGGAAACAATCTGTATTATAATTTTCCCTGGGGGAAGGAAACAATAGAAACTCTGCAGATGCTGGGAGACAATGAACTATTACAAATGTATCCAGGAAATGTATCAAGAT
>JANHJO010002068.1:41974-58928 GCA_032468235.1 Pseudoxyrhopus heterurus | reverse complement strand
TAAAACGCCGCGGGACGCGGGACAAATTTTAAAAAAGCGGGACTGTCCCGCCAAAAGCGGGACGTCTGGTCACTATAATAAATAGTGCTCCACAATTGTTGATGGGTTTAACTTATTTTCTATCCATTTGTTTGAAGTAGGCAACCTGGTGCTTTCAAATACGTATGTCTGCATGGCCAACTGCAGTGGATTGTGTGGGAGAAGCAGTCCAAAATGTCCGGAAGAATCCAGAAACTGGCAAGTGTGTTCTGAGAAGGCTTCCCATTCCCATCTTATCCAAAGCAATTTATCCCTATAAGATGACTAACAAAGCAGGGGAGAGGAAGTAAGGGTGACAGTAAAATAACAACAACTACAATATAATGAGATAAGGCATGCAATACTCATTAGACTTAACGCCAACCTTGGCTGATCTCAAAAGGGTAAGTAGAATCAGATGGATTACTATTGGGATAGGAGATCCCAGGAAATCTTAGGACTCTGGCCTTAATCTAGGAAGTTGAAAAAAACATCTTAAGGAAAAGCAGGAGACAATTATTTTCACATGGTTGCCAAGAAAATAGAGCCATGGTCATAAAGTTACCAAGCTTTGAGCTTGATGTAAGGGAGTCTTTACCGACTTTTACACTTAATATCCCTATCTCTTGCAAAGAGTTGAAGAAATCCTTATACATCTCACTAAATTCTCTCCCCCCCCAACTTTTTGTGGCATCTTAATTCCAGGCAGTTATATAGACAAGTATGCAGTTTTAAAACTACGTTTTAGAAGTAGTTTGCCTTCTTCTTGAAGCTGAGAGAGGAGGATTACCTCAGAATCACCAACGTTCCTTTCCTTCATTTGAACATATTTCCTTCATTTGAACGTTGAATTATAAAGGGTGGGTAATTTTCATTACTTTACATAATGAATCTTCATCAACATTACTTTAAATACTTTAACTTATGAATCCAGAACAAAACCAACATAAATCTGTTTCATGGGCGAGGAGGCAGGGTGTACTTGCACCAGAAACAAAACGTTGGAATGCAGGCATTTAATTTCCCTTCTTCTCAGCATTTTCTTTGAACCTGTATTTCCCTTCCATTTTTAAAAATGCTGTTCTTTTTTATTTCTTTAAATCAAAATAGGTTTTGGACAGCAAGTGCTCACAAGTGACAGCTAAATAGCTAAGGAATGACAGCACACAGCTCCTCATCGGCACAGAGCCGGTGGAAAAAGTGACCTCAGCTAAAACAAACAGGTTCTGATTCAGGCCATGGACTGGGTGTGGGAGAGGCCGAAGGGAAAAGCTCACAAAGAAAAGTTCCTGGGATCGCGCTTGCTTAAAAAGTTTAAAATCTTACGAATTCTTTTGCCATGGACCCCAAATGCAAAATCTGTTTTCCTTTCCACTGATATGGATCCTCACTTAAATGTTCCATGGTCATTATTCCAGTTCACAAGTGTGAGCTGAGGATGGGAAAGGAAGAGTTGTAGGCTCTTACTTATGGCAACCTTGCCCAAACAAGAGTCTTCATATATTTTGGACTTAACACGATCTCCGCAGTTCTCATCAGCGCAGGCAGGAGAAACCATGAAGGTTGAAAGTCAACAGATCTAGAAGGCTCTAGCCATTTGGGACAGTCTGTTTTGTTTGTAAATTGATATGTAAATTATCCTTGGAATGAAACAGTGGTGTGCAACCATCCCAGGTTTAAATCCTCCTGTAATGTTGCATTGTATACTTAAGCGTCTATACACCTGAGTTCTTAGAAACAGCCCATGTGCTAGTCTCAGGTGGAAAAGAGCTGAGATGCTTTATAGTCATTATGCAATAAGTCAATGCAGTAATAAAGACATTGTTATTCCAATATCCTTCTGCTTGTTAAGAGTATGTATTTTATTTTACTTTATTCTCTTTTTTAGTCCTCATGGTGGCTCAATAGGGATAGGAAAATGAGATTTTGACTCTACTACAAATGTATCCCTGGACTGGGGAGTTTCATAGCTAGACCTAACCATTTCCAGCTTTCATAGTAAGTACCAGAACTACAATCACAACCAGAGCAACGGATCCTCATTTAAACCAATTATCCACAGTCATCCTTGCAGCCAATGCAAATTTTCCTGAATAGGCGTCAACATTTAGAAATGATTATTTGTACAAAAAATGGATGCTGTGTTCAAGACAGTGTACACTTGCTAGAGAGAGAGAGAGAGAGAGAGAGAGAAAGAAAGAAAGAAAGAAAGAAAGAAAGAAAGAAAGAAAGAAAGAAAGAAAGAAAAAAAAGATAAGCATTTAACATCACTTGCTACCTTTGTAAAACTGTCCATAAGTCTATGTGGCTGGTTCTGTAAAAGCACACTTAAAGAATGAATTCCATACGCTTTAAAGTAGCCATTCAAAATTATTTTAAAATACACTGAAAAAATATCATTGGGATTTCTTGTTTTCAGTGTACTTTAAGAAAATTGGACAAAGCAAATGTGTTAACAAAAGCTCTACGGAAAGGCCAGTCATTTCCTGTCTGTTTGCTAGAGACTGATCTGTATTGTTTGCCACTTCCAGTTCCAGTAATGGGAATGAACACTTGACCAATATCTTGCCAGTTTGTAGTACTTGGTTGCTGAAAACACATCTGCCCCATTGTCTTCCACTGGGACTTTTGTGCTGCCGGAATTTCATTTTTAGAAAAGATAAAAGTCCTTAAAGGAGAGAATTATTGGAACTCATGATCATTTCTTTATGCTGGAGTTTCATGTTCGCTTTTCGATTACGAGATGTATTGCCTTTTGCTGTTGATCCTCTTATTTTGTAAGTTCTGGATGGGACACCAGCAGTAGAAACAAATTAATACATGTTTCCTCCTATCCATTGTTTAATGCTCTTCTCCTTCTCCTTCCTCTTAGGCGGCAAGGTGAAAAGTCAAGATAACGGTGAGTTTGCATGTTTTGAAATATATATACCATTCTATTCTGAAGAAATTTGAAGATATAAAAATATTCATTGCTCTAGATCTGCATATATGAGACAAGTATTTGGCCCGGGTGAAAATTTAAAAGTCATAATATGTTTAAAGTGTAAACACAGAATGTTCTTTATTCCCGTCTTCAGCTTCTACAGTGGTTATGCTATGGGCTAAGTTATTCTATTATAGTCAACTCTATAATTCCCTTATGGCACCTTTAAAGTCTAACAAATTTATCAGAATAGAAGCATTCTGAACCACAATTTTTTCATAATAATCATGGAATATTCTGAAATCATATTACTATATGAGCATGTACTGTAGAAGCTATTCGTATTGTATTTCAGTAGGCATAATATTCCATGAACTCAAATAAGTGGACTGCAATTTGCTAAGGCTCAATCCATAAAATATTGATTAGACTTTAAGGCACATAAGGTTGTTAGTTGTTCTTCTAATATAGAAATCACAGTAGGTATTGATTGAGTTTCCTCATAGACTCAAGCCATCATTATAATTATCAACCTTAATCATAATCAATACTGAATCTTACTTCACTATATACCTATTTTGAATTATCTAGAATAGCTTAAAAGTAGGTCTCCTATTTTTCAAAAGTGTCAATTCAGGTTGAAACCCTAATGAAGAGGAAGGAGGGATCTCTTTTCTCTCTCTGTGAGAGAGAGACTGGGACAAAAATGAACAGTGAATATTATAAAGTCACTGATTTTCATTGCTCTTCAAAGCAAAAGAGAATTTTCAGAAAGCATTTGTCATTCCTGGAATATGACATGGAGGTTTTCTCCTTTTAGAATATGGTTGGTCCAAATGTTCGTTCACTTTTGGCATCCAGTGGGGACCCCTGAAGTTATCAGTCATGTTCAGATTCCCTATCATCACCAATGTCATTGACGGCTTAAAGAATTTCCTTAAGACAGGATTGGACAAGCCACATCATATTAAGTTCAAACCATAACTTTAATGCCACAAACCCTATTCAGAGAATAACTTCTTAAGAACTGTGGTGTGGTCCTAGTTTGGAAGTGAAGAACAAGTAGCAATTTTTCCTATATTGTAGAAATTTTAAAAAGTCCCTTGTACTCATGTAGGAATAGATCCTACCAGATTATGTGAGGCAAGACTACCCAAACTTTTTGAATTTTGAAGTACTCAAAAGAGCTTCATTGCTGAAAGAATGTGGGTTATTATTGGAGGGAAAGGATAGATACTAATTCAGTTATTATTTGTGGAAGTTGCAATATTATAAACTTTGAGAATTATTTCACCAAGCGGTAGTTTTGCTCAATCATTGTTTGTTGACAAGCCATAACAGCCAGAAGCTATGGGTTACAAACTACAGTTGTTCAATTTACACAGTATACCAAGTTACAAGGCGGTTTATAGGTTTTTGTTCTAAGTGTGATGGGTTGATATCTAATTGATGTATTCTCTTTTTTATGTATTAGCTGTGACAGTATGAGGTCTGATTTAAGGATTTAGATGTTTCTAGAAGAAGTAAAAGCAGCTATGTATATGAGTGTCTTTCTTTGTTAACTGGAAAGTAAGAGTGCGTATGCCAGGAAAAATATACCTGTACGAAAATGTTTACTTAAGAAGTGTGTGTGGTAAACAAGAAGAGAAGGAGCTAAAGATGTAATGAGTGAATGTGTGAACTCAATAGAAAAGCAAATGATCAGTTTGAAAGAAATAGGGCATAGTGGTTTGGTAAAATAATAGGAATGAATGAGGAATTAATATAAAGGAAGAATAAATGGGGTTGAGGGGAAAAGCAATAAACGTTTGTTAAATGGAATTAATGAGATCCTAAAAAGAGAGTGAGGTGACTTTAAGAAAAAAGGAAGGTAGAAAGAGGGGGGACAGAAAGACGGAGAGAGAGTCAGAGAGAGGGAGGGAGGGAGGGAGAGAGAAAGAGAGAGGGGGAGAGAGAGAGAAGGAGAGGGAGACAGAGATATAAAGAAAGAGATAAAGATAAAGGAAGGGAGGGAGGGGGAAGAGAGGAAGAGAGAGAGAGAGGCAGGCAATATATCAATTAGTGTCTAGATATGATTGAATCAAGAATGTTTTGGAAGAGCAGAAAAAATATAAGGTGTAATGAATGTTGAAATATGAACTAGGATTTCTCTTCTTTTTTCTTATCTTGTGCTTCCAATTTCTTTTGCTTGTTATTTCTTTTAGCATTATTTTTGTTCAAGAAACATTCATTCATTCACACACAACATATATGAAATTTCTACATAAACATTTCAATAAATAATAGTCATATTTCATTATAATCATCCACAACTAATATAGCTTTGTAGTCAATTTATTCATATGTTGCTAACATCACTTCCGAAAGCCATTAAGTAGCTGGAGCCTTATGGTTTTCTTTCAGTGATGAGAAAATAACGTTTTTATATAGCTATAATATAAGACATAGGAAATCAATTTTCTTTGCCCAGAAGTCAGTTTGCAGTTGATAGAAATAATAGAAACTTCTAAGGATATTCTCACAGATAAATTAATCCATGTTATAACTTTCTCCTTAAATGAAACAATTATAGGGTATTGAACAAAACCAAGTTTGAATGAAATGTTAATCTCATTAATCTCTAACTGCATGAAGATTTTCTCAGGCCTTTTCTATTTAAGTCTAATGTGTCTAAAATATATATTTTTGTTGAATAAGACAAAAGATCTACTAAAATGTTTGGCGTTAATACCTCTTCCTATTGTCTGGGCAAAATAGGAAATCTCTAATTCTTTATTCCATTCAAATATTAAAGCTTGCATATCAAATTGATTAATCACTAACTTAAATTTATGAAGCACAATTTCAGGGTGTATGAATCACATTAATAATTGCTTGTGGTATGTGAACGTTTTGGGGGCTAAAAATGTCACAGATCTAAATTGGGATGTCAGTAGATGTTTTTTATTGTCAATACTGACAAAGTAATACATACTAGGCCAGTGATGTCGAACCTTTTTCGGTTTGTGTGCTAAATCGCTTGTGCGCGCGCGCTTTCACATGCCCCCCACCCACAATGCAACATGCGGCCCCCTGCACATGCGTGTTTTTGGCTCTTTTTTCCCCGGGGGTCGCACGCGCATGACCCCTGGGATTTCTAAACCAAAATAGAGCCAAAAAACTGATGTTTTTCAGGGTTTTTTGGGGCTAGAAACCTGGGGGTTGCGCACGCATGCGCAGTGGAGCTGGGCTGGGCGATGGCTGGCGTGTTGGGCTACATGGCTCCACATGCCACTTTGGGCATGTGTGCCATAGGTTCAACATCACTATACTAGGCAAATTGTATTTGTGCTTTAAAATAAAAAAGGATAAAATATAACTTTGATAGATTAAAATATATGTATTTAGTGCTTTCAAGTCAATGTTGACTCCTGGCAATTGCCTGGACAAATCCCTGCAGTTTTCCTAGCAAGATTTTGAAAGTGGCAGGGCAGAGGGAGAGTAATTATCCCAAGGTTACTCAGCTGTCTTGGGGCCTAAGATGGAACTAGAATGCATGATCTCCCAGCTTATAACCTGCGGCCTTAACCATTATATCAAATGCCTCTCTTTCCATATAAAAGTGTTCTTTTAATTCCAAGTTCTGAATTACCATATAGCATGAATTTAGGAGAAAAAGGATGAAAGAACCATTTCCTAGAAATAAGGTACCATAATCTTTGAATCAATATAAGAGATACTGTATCGTCCCATTTTTTGAGACTTTTGCCTGACTTGGGAGCACTGAATGTTTCCCTAAATATGAGTAAATGACCCATTGGGTAAATGATCCAAAATCATTTTCAACTCTGCTAGTTGGTAAAAATGACCCCAGTGGCTGCCTTGTTTCAAAAGATTTTATTTAGCAAGAGATGTTTGAAATTTTCTACAAAAGTGTTTTGGGTTCTGGGTTTCTCATATTGTGTTCCAGAGATCACAAGCTTCCATGGAATTTGATGGGATTCCAGGAGACCCTAAGAGTAACGAAAGAAAGAAAGAAAGAAAGAAAGAAAGAAAGAAAGAAAGAAAGAAAGAAAGAAAGAAAGAAAGAAAGAAAGAAAGAAAAAAAGAGAAAATTTAAAAAGTTTATTTGAACTGATCTGGAGTTCAGAGAATATTGTTTTACCTGTGCAGGGGGGAGTCACCTAACATGTTCTATAGCCTGAAAAGGGTCAAAACTTGTATTATAGTTATTGAATTCATGGATACCTAACACTTACATGTTGCACATGGTGCTCTTTTATAATTAATAAGACCATTTCAACCCATGATCCAAAGGAGGGGAAAAAACTGAGTTGTGTTAAATTAACAAAGATCACAGATTTCCTGACTTCAATTGGGGGTAAGCTGGAGTGATTTAAATCACTGATGAACTGATAAAAAATAACAGTGACACTGACTTTTTGACAATGGGCTTTTCAAATGTCATTTCATAGGCATAGCATTAAAAACATCTAATTTGTGAAGGAACAAAACATTTTTGAAAAAGGCAGGCTTGGGAGCCATTCTAATGCAACGTTTAACTTTGCTGGTTGAATTGTGAAACAGAACTCTTGGTGGTAACCATCAGTCATTTATGTAGTGAGATGGTTGATGTTTATTTTGAAATGTCGTCTGCAATTTTCACGTATGCATGTAAACAGCTTACAAGGCATTTATCATTCCCACTTTGGAAATAAATGCTTCAGATATCAGTGCTGTCATGATTCTAGAAATGCTTATATCTTCTCTGCCAGTCTGTCTTGATTGTGTATACAGGTAGTCCTCAATTTACAACAGTTCATTTAGTGATCTTTTGAAGTTACAAGGGCACTGAAAAAAGTGACTTATGATTGTTTTTCACACTTACAACTATTACAGCATCCCCATGGTCATATGATCAAAATTCAGATGCTTGGTAACTGGTTCATATTTCTGACCGTTGCTGTGTCCCGGGGTCATTTGATCCCCTTTTGCGACCTTCTGACAATGGGGAAGCCAGATTCACTTAACAACCGTGTTACTAACTTAACAACTGCAGTGATTCACTTAACCACTGTGACAAGCAAGGTTGTAAATGGGGCAAAAGTCCCTTAACAAATGTCTCGCTTAGCAACAAACATTTTGGGCTCAATTATGGTCATAAGTCAAGGAGTACTTGTATAGGGCAATCTTTCCCAAACTTGGCATTTTCTAGATGTGTGGGCTTCCAGTTGAGTTTCTTTTGAGAAGTTTAGGAATCAAAATTCACATAACTGAAGGGGTTTGGGAGAGGGATGGCTGGGCAGATGGGCTCCATATGGTTCTCAGATGTAGAAAGGGCAAGTCTTATAGATCTATAGTGTATAGCCAGCAGTAGATACCTTGCTAGTTCCCTGCTTCCATTATTGGATGTCAGCAATCAAGTCATCATTTACTAAGCCAATTAACTGATTGGAGGAGGAAGAAGAATGGCCAACTCATTGATTTCTTACTGCTAATCACATTATAATGGGCACACAATTTTTTTAGAATTTTGTAAAGGCATATTTTGATTGCCTGTTCTTATTCATTCTGTTTCAATGCAGCCCTTTGCTTAAAAGCCTACAGGTGCCATTCTTGAGCCTTTCTCCATAACTAAATTAGAGTGTTCTCCGCCCTTCCTTGGATCTGCAGAAACCATAACCAGAATTTTCTTTGTAGTTCCCATTGCCAATCCCTATCCTGTCTCCATTTCCTTTGTTCCTAGTCATTGCAGCTGTTGATTTCTTCCAAGCAATGGGAGACAATGCCTAACAGATTTTTATCAACTTTGAGACTGCCCATGGATGGCATCGCTAGTACAACAAGGATGTAGTACACTTGTCTCATTCTTTGGCGGGGACACAACACAAGAATATGTTAAAAAGATGTTGGTGCCAAGGTTATGTGACATGAGAACATAACCCTTGCTCAGGATTGACAATATTTACAGTAGGAATTCTAAGACTGAACACAGAAAATCAAACACCTGACAAAGTCCAAACATATGTTTGGAAATTGTGTGGAGTACCAATCCTTTGTCTCTGATTGTTCAATAACCTTTTCAGCTTAATTTAATATTAAAGCCCCATTTTTCTTCATGTGATGTGGTATATTTCAAATTAGCTTTTTTGGGGGTAAAGCTTTTTCTTTGCAATACCTTTTTTTTTTAGAGATTATAACATTTATGAAATACAAACTAAAAAGAAGAAGAAAAGATAGGGGAAAAAGTGAATAGAAGGTGCAGAAAAGAAAAAAAGAAAGAAGTGACTACTGGCCCTCATTACAATAGAAACAAGCAAACTCTCCACCCCCTTTAAAATTAAATTACATACAGCAGATCATTTTGAAGATAGTTGGGCTCCTCCAAAGACTGCAGGCATCATACAGGAAAGAAAAACAAGCAGGGTACCCCTGCCTCCAGCAGCTATGTCCATCTCTGAGGTCCTTCTGTAGAATCCATCAAGAATAGCAAGTCTGGCTTTTCCTCATATTTTAACTCCATGCTGGATTCAGCTTCATACTCCATCTTTCAAATACGGACATCCCCTCAGAGTTTCTAGTGCCTCCAACATTTTCTCTATTTCTAATTGATATTATATCACTTTGGGACTTTTCCATTCAGCCACCAGAGGTCTCCCCAAATGTTCTTCACCAAAATCTCAGAAGCTTTCTGGCAATGATCCACATTTGTCTGACCAGCACTCCTTCCACAGGGCAATGCCAGAATTGGCATGCCGGTCTGCACCCCACCCTCCATCCCCATTTTTTTGCTTCATCATGTTTGTTTTCAGATAATAAAAATAGCTGCTAGTTGCCATGGCTACATAATTGTGTGGAGGGAAGGCAGCCAAGGAGCCAAAGGGTGCTGTAAAGCAAACATTCCCACTAATGGGAAAAAATGACCTGCCTTCAAGCTCAAGGATGATCCAGTGTTACAGCCCAAGGAAAAGGAAAACAACAGATGAGCTACAGCTAAGTTGAAAGCAAATTGGGTGCTTGCTCCAATGGTGTCAGGCTCAGAGGGACATGGCGCCTGTTCAGGAATAGGCACCAATCCCTAAGATTAAGAAATTTCTACCAGGACCTTCCCTGGCATATTATAATATCTTTCAATCAGCCATAGTGCACATTTCATTTGGTTTGACATCATTTCTGAGCAAAACTCCTTTTTGTGAATTAGGAATAGAGATCACGTTTATGCTTCCTGAATAGAAATGGGTAATTACAAATGTCATATCCAAATCCTGTTCCCTGTATGGAAGCCGACCTTGTTTTTTGTCTATTTAAAACATGAGGTTTCGTATGCTAAAGGTCTTATTTTTGTTTCAGTCAGGACTGGCAAAACCACCTTTTGTCTGTTGTCTTTTATCAGGAATGGAGCATCACTAGTTGCTATTCCAGTGGAACAGCAGCTTAGTAGGGGAGGAGGAAAATGGGCGTTGGTTCATATTACACGAAGAACATATAAAGTATAGCCTTCTAGACTGGCTTTAGACACCATTTTCAGAGCCTAAAATTAGCTAGATTCTAACTGCAGCAGTGTCACCTGTAAAACAGCAGACAGCACAATTTTGTCTTTTTCTGACAAACCCAGACCCCATTCCAAGGCCTTTATCCTTAAGTTGCTTTGCCAACAGTATCCAATTATCAACCCAACCCAACTGTTAATGAACAACAGAGATACTCTCAATAATATGGGGCAAAAAAACCAACCTAAGTGATGCCTATTTCTGCACTAGGCCTCTTTAAGGTAAACGAGCTGCGATGGTAGCCTGAATTAACCTCAAATGTACCTGATTCAACTCCTAAATCATGCCTAATTCATGCTTAAATTTTCCTTGTGGCTAAGGAAAGCTTTCCACAGTTTTCTCCACAGGAAAGCATGTCAGTTTTCAAAGATCCGAAAATCTCTAATGTCTTTTCCCAATAGCAGCTACTGTCAAGGACATCTAAAGACTTGGTGTTTCTCCTGATCTTCCAGCTGTCTCTACAACTGGCTCTTCCAGAAGGACAATGTTTCTTTTCCCTGCCGCCCCCCCCCCCCCATCAATCCACTGCTTTGAAAGATCAGTTATAAAAATCCAAAGCAGTTCCAACAGTTAGGGTTCCTCTAATCTCCCCTCAGTTGGTTGGTCGGATTATGAAGATTATGTGTGTTATGTTCACAATTGACCAATGGATAGGAACATGAGGAAACAACCCACTTTAATTTTCATTCTGTGGAGAGGAATACACTGTCTCTTGAGAACTTCCCAATACTTTTTCAAGGTTTTTTTGTTTGCAATCAATTGGTTCTCACCATGCCCTAATAGCAGGGACAAAGGCCTGCAACATTTTATTTGTTATTGATTGATCAAATTGCTACACTCCCTATCATGACATGTTCTATGGATTGGTCAGTTTAGGATCAGTCAAGATCCACATTTTCCTGGCATCTGCTCACTAGTTTAGATCAAAGAAGCAGATCCACCTCAGTATATAAGCATGGTACAGACAGATTGCTCCATTTTTTTTAAAACAACAACAACAACCCTTGATTGCACACATCTGGAAAGCTTCCCTTAGAAAGATACTGAAGTAATTTCCGCACCAGTAATTTATAGTATCTTCTAGAATCACCCAATCATTATTGTGCCAAAATAATAGTAGCGAGGACAAAATAATAGTAGCGAGGACAGGCTGTATATCACTTCACAATTGTTGGATGCTGCTATGAGTCACAAGTGTGGAAATGACCTATAACTAATTCATCAACGTACATTCCTCTCATGAACAAAATAACAAAATTAATACTTGTAGCTGTACTTCAGTGGAATTTTGTAAGGAAGAGAGAGAGAGAATCGGGCTGAGAGAGAGAGCATGAGGCACAAGGTCACCCAGCTGGCTTTCTTGGATCAGGCAGAACTAGAACTCACATACGCCTGATTTCTAGCCTGGTGCCTGAGCCACTAGACTAAATTGGTTCCCTATCATTGACTATTCTGTACTTGTTATTGGACTGTTTACCAGCAGTTGGACTGTTTTTTAGCACAGGGGTTAATTTAGTATAATTTTAAGAAATGCAAATGTAAATCATCCCAATTTTTGTTGCTTTCCTTTTTATTCTGGATGGAATCCAGTCAAGCTCTTCTGGTAATGGAACTGCTTCCTTCAGTGGAAGCAGGGCATCAGGCCAGGTTGTGGGGTGAGCTTCTTTTGGTATTCTGTGAGTGCACTAGGGATGTGTGTGTGTGTGTGTAAGAGAGAGAGAGAGAGAGAGAGGGAGGGAGGGAGGGAGGGAGGGAGAGAGTGGGAGGGAGAGAGTGGGAGGGAGGGAGAGAGAGAATGTCTGGTTCAAGGTCATCCTATTGTCTTTATGCCTAATGCAGGACTAGAAGTCACTGTTTCCTGGTTTCTAGCCTAGTGCCTTAACCACTAGACCAAATGAGCTCTTTTTAATTGCTCTCAAAGTGCTTTTGTTGTTTGATCACAGGTTATTTTATTGTTTATGTCAGGTATGAGTGGGTGATCATATATAGTAAAGTTAAGAAATAAATGAAAACAAATAACATGAAGAAGAGGGATGATTGGGGGAATAAGATTTCTCCCATGCAGTCTCCCAAGACCATCTGGGCAGATTTGGAGGGATATCCTAAAATGTTGCAGCAGAAGAGGAAAGGAGTAGGGTGAGGAAAAAAGCTTATGATGTATCATATCAGTCAAAGAGTGTAGCATTCATCAACTTCCATACCATACCAACCTCCTATTTAATTTACAGTTGGTTCACTATCATTCCTCATTGCTGAGGGACAGCTCCCTTGGATTGCTCAGGTTTTCTCTTTTATTAAACCTTCGGTTTTGCTCTCAAGGAAGTTATTCCATAAGGCTGGATATTTAGAAACATCAAATGAAAGATGACTAACACCTTACACAATGACCTAGTACAGCCTTTTGCAATCTAGTATGCTTTGAACTACAAGTCTATTATCTTTACTCAGTTTAAGAATGTATCAAATAAATGCAAATCAAAGCATGCAATCATGTAATTTTTTGATTAATCAAATCAAGCCTATTCTTGATTTGATTAATCAAAAAAATTCATAAGAAATCCAATCAGATTTCCTTAGTGGCTAACATCCTATTCAAATGCATTGGATGTATGAATCCAATGTAATAGTTTCGGGGGGGGGGGACAGATTGTGGATGATTCCTGAAACCAATATCATGAACATTTCTCTTCTTTTCCAGTGTTCACTATCAATAAAGTTTCACTCCAGGCTTTTCCACAAAACGAAGTGCACAATGGAGAACCACTCATCCTCAACTGTTCTGTGGACATTAGCAAGAATGAACATTTCCGACTGAATTATACATTTTCATTTTTCAAGGATGGTGACCTTCTGTTCACTAACACAGATGAACAAGATAGCGCCCAGTATACAATCTCAAAGGCTAGATTTTCTTCTTCAGGAGACTATGAATGTTCATTAAGTGTTGAGGAGAAAAAAAAATCCAGTGATCCTTTGACCATTAAAGTTGAAGGTAGGTGTCTCTTTATACTTTGAAGGGAAAACTCGGGTATTAAAATTGTTCTTTATAGATAGGAAAGATTAAACACAAATTTTCCTTGTATTTTTACCACAGTCCTTTTTTCTAATTTTTCCTCCTTTCTTTTCTCTTTCTTTCTTTCTTTCTTTCTTTTCTTTTCTTTCTGCTTATTCCAGAAAATCTTTTTGTATTATTTTTCATTTTCTTTACTTAACACATTTTAGACTTTTTCGTGGAAAGCACCCAGGCTTAGCCTTAGTCATATCTTCCTGGTATTTTTCTGTGGATGTAGCTTCTGTTGTGTAAAGTTCTATCTGGACTGCAGATTTTTATTCAGTTTTTTTTTTTTGAAAATCCTTTTACTCTACCATTTAGTAGAGTAAAAGCAACAAAACAGCCTTTCTCAAGTCTCCACTACAAGGAAGAAATCCAAAGATGTTTTGCAACACTTAAGTGGCATTTGCCTCTAATCCATAAAGAAACCATGACATACAAAATGGCTTTCTTAGGTGATCCTTTTCCCAAACAAAGTGGCACTGTTTTTACTTTATCAAAAAGAACTCTCAGTCAGTTGCTATTTACCTCTTTGGGCTATTTTCCCCCCCGCCTTTATTATTTTTATATAATAATACCTAATTCTCCTTCCTCCTTCTATTTTCCTCACAACAACAACCCTGTGAGGCTAGTTGGGCTGAGAAAGAGACTGACTGCCCCAAAGTCATCCAGCTGGCTTTTCATGCCCAAAGTGGCCCTAGATCTTATGGTTTCTTGGTTTCTAGCCCTGTGCCTTAACCAACATGGTTCTCCAGTTTGTTACAACTTGTCATAACTTATGACTTGTTATAACAACTTCAAGAAAGGAAGAAGAACTTTAGAAGAAGATCCTTTGGAAGAAAAGATCCAAGATCCTACGCTTCCTTTTTTCAGAGCTTGAAAAAACAGCTTGAGCTCGAGATTTTTCCTGTATTAACAGATGAAAATCCCAAGATCAAGCTGTTTATGATGGCTTCCAGCTTGTCATTTGCAAAGATATATTTTAATTCATGAATGCTTCTCTATTTTGAAGGCATAATGAAGCCGATATTGAATGTCACGAAAACAGTAGTGATGGAAGGTGAAGATGTACTTTTAAGCTGTGAAGTGCCAGAAGAAAAGCCACCTTTTTATTTCACGTTCTATAAAACTGCACAGTCTGCAAATGGATTTGTACATGAGAAAAAACGAACATCGCAACATGAAAATTTTGTTAAGTTAGAATTTCCCATTGATGCCGGAGACAGTATTTTATATTTTGAATGTGCTGTCCGGATGAATTCAATGACAGGACCTCAAACCTCAGAGCGCAGTAACAGAACAATGGTCACCGTTACTGGTAAGTTAGTCAGGCTTTTACTTTCAAAACTAATAAGTAAAATTATGCTTTTTGATTTTGTTTAAAAAATGCTGCAAACTGAGTTGTAAATTCCCATTATCCCAGTTAAACACATTCTCATGGTAAGCCCAACCAGCCTAAATATATTCTCTTCTACATTTTTTTACACGTTAAGGAAACACTTAGTAATAGTTCTTTCTACATCTCATACGTCTTGTCAAACTTGGCTTTTAGGACCAACTTGAAAGTTAGATCGATGAAATATTCCTAAATGTCAAATCAATGAAATATCCTTAAATATTTCTAAAAGTTAAATAAACAAAATACTCCTAAAATCAATGAAATATTCCTAAAAGGGAAACCTATGAATGATCCCAGTTTTCTAGTGATATTGTGTCAGGGAATTGTGCAGCAGCTATTCAGATAAAGTTGGGGACACTAACACAAACTTGCAGTGTTTTATACATATAAATATACTTATCATTCAGATTTATAGCAGTCTTTGTCATCCTCCAGAAAAACAACAACACAAGATAGTCAGGAACACAGGAACATCATGGGGTAAATTAAACAGTATACAGAGCACACAGAAGAAAAAAAGGAGGGAAAAAGGAGGAAACTCCCCCTTTATACTTACAGCAACCACTCATAGCATAGATTGCCTCATGCATGAGTCAGCACTCTCTAATTAATCACAACTCTGTGTTCTGGCCTATTGTACGCTTACTTTACTGTTCCTGCTACTAAATTCAATATCCTAACATATTGATAAATAATTGCTATGCCAGATGAAACTTTGAATTAACAAGGCGGTTTTCAAATTGTCAGAGATATTCCAAGCATGTTAGCTGACTCATGATTGAAGGTACAAGAACTGCCGAAATCACTGGTTCTGGTTTATCCCTGATGCTGGTAGTCATATATTTTAAAATCAATTAAAGGTTTTTGTCAAATTCCTGCGCGGTTCATAGAAGAGTTTTTAACAGAACTAAATGTAAATAAATGTAACTAGTATGTAAGTCCTCAAAGATCATTACAGAAAATAAAATAACCATTAGTCTTGTGACATCTTAAAAGAATTACCACTTCATTTGTACAACTTTGTCAGATGTCTACTGTTTTTCCGGAGAAAGTAATACTATGTATGCATCTTTGTATCCTTCTGCAGTTGACGTTGGTTTTTTTTGCATGGATCAGCTGATTAATACATGCTGTGATAAGAACGTCACCATTTTTAACCCAGGGAAAATAAAGGCCATTGCATACCACCACAGTTTTCATTCCAACAACTGTTTTCAACCATTCCACAATTGCTCTTTTTGTTACTGATGTGAGGCATCTAATGAGCTCATGGATTTGTCCTCAAGTTGACCAATGGGCAGCACCGAAACCCACCCAATTGTTTCACCTTTTCCATGTTTTTCTAGTGATTTCTAAGTTATGTTCCAGGGAGTTACCATGTTGCTCTTCCAGAAACCATAAAAGAGCAGCAAAGGGTAGGGTGAGGAGCACGGTGTCTTGCAGGGTTGGAGGTTAGCAAGCCTGTGTTTGAAACCTGAATGCTGCCATGGGGCAGGGTTGAGCTCCCGTCCTTTGCTCCAGCTCCTGCTGGGGACATGAAAGGAGCCCTCTACTAGGTTTCCCCTGAGCAATGGTGATGTCACCAGCTAAATCTTTCAACCTGGAAGGGCCTTGTGCTTTTGACACAAGTACTCTGCTATGCTATGGGTAGGGTGATATCTTTAGAAACCAGTAAGCAGAACAAGGCAAGAATGCCCAGTAGGTCTACATCCACCCCAAAGTTCCAAAATCCATGCTGCTGAATTATTTCCAGAATCATTTTTTTGCACCCCAAAAGGATGAAGAGTTAACTGGCTTTACTTGCCTTATAGACACAACCACATGTGTTTTTGTGGGTGCAAAGCTTAATCTAGAAGTAGTGGAGATGTTGGGAAACCCAACTCAAATATTTCATCACAATTACTTTGCTCAAGTCTGTTCATCATTTATTTATTTATTTATTTGTCAAAAACATATATAGTCATATAAAAGTGGAAAACATAGAACATGAACAAGAATTATATATAAGTAATTAGGGGTAACAGTAGGACAGG
>JANHJO010002068.1:538-14891 GCA_032468235.1 Pseudoxyrhopus heterurus | reverse complement strand
TGGTAACCCCTGTGGGGTGAACCGAGCATCTACAGTATACAGTACTTTTGCTGTTTGCCATTGCCATCCCATAACCTAGTGAGGCACACTTTCAAAATGGTTGTTCCATATTTTCTTTAATGCCATTCTTAAATGGAAACACGTATTTACAAGAAGTATTTGCCATCTTAGTTGGTTGTTTTGAATCTTTCAAGCCAGAAAATAAACCTGCCAGATACATTATGTGGTAGTGACTTCCCTGTCCTAGAAAACCATGCAAGCAGTCTGGCAATGAATTTGCAGGCACAAACACTGCTGGTATCAACATTTCAAAGCAGTGGCTTCCAGATTGAAATGTGGTCTACGCAAAAAGTCTTTCACATGGGAAAGCAAAATGTTGTGCAATGTTTCATGTCACTTTTGCACCATCAATGAAATGTGTCGGTTCTCCTTGGCCAGATAAGTGGTAAGAAATGTTTATTCATGTGCCTGTCTCTTGTCACAAATATCCGTTTGCAATGGACCATTAAAATGCCCTTAAAGGAGCTGCCATTTGAAATGTGCAATTAGAAAGAGCTATTACTTGCTCTAACGAATAGCTCTCCTATTACATCTGACTCCTCAAAGCTGGACATGTCCCATAAGAACCAAATGCCATTCTGACAATAGATTTTAAATAAGTACATCTGTGCTAAGAGTTTGATTTTTTTTTCCAAGAGACTAATCAATTGCGGTGCAGCCTTGAATTTTAATTGCTGCTTGTCAAATAATCTCAAATAACTTCTTTGAACTCTAAAATCCTCATGACTGGTGAGCTGCTTGGTTATGTCTAGAAAACCAAGGCCTGAAAATAATAATAGTAATGTTAAATGTACAAATCACTCTAAGGCATGATTTACTTAATTATGGTTTCCTAAGTCACAATGATTTGATTCCCACAATATGCTAAGCCATCACCCCCAATGTATGATGAAGTATTCAATAAGCCAAGGTTAAGTGATACATACTGTATATAATGCTGACACAGTGTACAGATATGATATTAGACTAAACAAATATGGGGACAAAACAGTATCAGGAACCTGTTTCCTGTCTGTTTTCCCAAAGCACACTCAACATAATCAGTGTTCGTAGAATCTTGATGCAGTGACTATGTATATGTATTGTTATTTCAAAAGTTACATGAAAATAAATGGAGGAATAACTAGTTGGCATGACCCCATGCTATCTCTGGTGTCCATTCAGCCTATTCCAAGGTAGCCTTTGCATAAACCAGAGGCTCTAAGACAATTGCAGCATTCTTGATTCTCTGCCATGTTGGCTGGACCTGTGGGAATGACTGATTATCCTGATTGGAGAACCACAAGTTTTCCAACATTGTCTTACTTTCTTGAAACAATCCTTGGACCATATTTGCCTATGAGCTGCTGTTTTTGCCATTGCTTCTTCTGTGGATCAGATCTCTGGAGAACAGACTCTTGATGGCAATTTACCACTGGAATAAATTATCCACATTCAAGTCTGAGTGAAGTTTTGTCATTCAAGTTTACCTCAGTGTTAACTGATGGGAAGAATGAAATCCGATGGGAATTTGTAATATATATTCCATGTGGCTTTCGTTTAAGTGCATTGTATTGAGTTAAAGACAAGAAAGATTTCAGCATAATCTACTGTTCCAGTATAAACGCAGGATTAGCCATATTGAAAGAAGGCAGTGAACAAATCCTCAAAGATAATTCTTTAAGAAAGTAGACTTTGCTTAAAAATCAAGATAAATGCCTCAGTGGTAAAAGCAGTTCAAAATTAAATCAATTATGGAGACAGATAGTAGCTTCTCCTTTATTGGAGGTTTTCAAGCAGATGCTGGCCCAATACTTAAGGATGCTGAAGCTCTGGATCTCCTGAACTCAGCAGAAGGTTGGACCTCATGGTCTACAAGAGCTTTCCAGTTCTGTTTTTATGATATCTCTGATCAATTCATATTTTTAGTGTTTAGGAACAAGCACATACACAGAATCCAACATAATAAAGAAAAAAAACATTACTATTGGTAAAACATGAATAAATCCTAATGTACCATAAAATCAAGTGTTAATCTTTTTTTGTGTGTTAAGTGGTCTATAAACAAACATTGTGATTATTCTCATGGTCTCTGTAGATTCGTAACATCATTTCTTACGTGAAGAATAGTGTCCATGTTTCAAGAAACTTTATTGTGACTCATAGAAAGAGTGAGTCTATTTAGGTCCTCATTAGCAAAATATTAAAATGCTGTACCCTAGCTTTTAAGCACAACATGAAATCATGCTGCAGAATCTTTGCAACATCCCTCTTGATGTGCATACAAAATCCAGACCATGCTTTCCTATTCAGATGTTATTCTATATAATTTGATGTGGTATTTTATTAAAGAAATAATTTGAATGTCATTTGTGAAGAATCATTTTCTTTCCTGCTCATTATATGGGTATGAGCTTGGATATACTAAAATGGAGGTGGGAGTGAGCTTTGTAGACACCCTGCAGCTACTATCTGGTTAGGAGAGTGGTGACTGAAACATATGAAGGGTTGCAGGATATGTCTAGTCTAATGAAGAGAAGAACTAGGGGTAACATGATACTGGTAGTAGTCTTTCAATATCTAAGAGGCTGCCACAAAGAAGAGTGGGTCAACTTATTCTCCAAAGCACCTGAAGGCAGAACAAGAAGCCACCAATGGAAACTTATGAAGGAGAGATCCAACTTAGAATATTGGTAGAACAGCTTGCCTTCAGATGTTATTGCTATTGCTATTGCTATTCAGAAGTTAATCCAACTACCTGCTCCATCACTGGAGGCTTTTAAGAAGAGACGGGACAGCCATTTGTCTGAAATGGAATAAGATCTGCTTGTGAAGGCAATTGGATTAGAAGGCCTCTAAGGTCCATTCCATTCCGTAATCCAAACTAGGAAACCAAAATCATGAATATTAATACTACTTTTTTTGTAACTTACAGTAACAGAATCTTGCAGGTCTGAAAGCACTTCCCCCTCCTTTGCTTATACTTTCAGGAGAACTAGGGAGGGTGATGTCGTGGTATGTGGGAATGACCTTAGGAAACAGAGCACAGAGACACAGCCAAGGGAATGATCAGATAAAAGGCAGTTTAATCCGCAGAAGGAATGAGATAGGCCAAGTGGCTCAGAAGGGAACCTCCCTAGTTTCCTGAGTTATAAAGAAGACCTGGGCTGGGGCTGGGGGTTAGAAATGTACTTTCAGACTTCCATGGTTCTGTTAATGTAACCTTACAATAAAGTAGAATTAGCTTATCTGGCCATGTTTCCTGTTTGATCTACCTCGCAAGGTTGACGGGTCCCTTCTGAGATATTTTCTCCACCCTGTCCTACTTTTGGACTCAGATTTCTCTTATCAGAGTGTTAACTTGGCCATGGCTTTCCCTCCTGTCTCTCAAGGTTATTCTCACAGCCCATTATTAGCCAGAGTTGAGGCAGGGGCAAGGGAAAGAACCCTGAAAAAGAATCAGAGAAAATTTATCTGCATATATTATGCCCTCTGTTTCTACATGCTGCTTGCTTACCATTTCTCACTTTGCTGGTCTTCTGGGAGGAAGAAAATAATTTGTCATTGTGACCTGCTGAAGTATCTTTTGGTTGCCATTTGGAAATTAGGATATATATTTTATATATATAAATCATTCTTGTTAGATTTATATCCTTCCTTTATTTTGTACATCCCCAGGCAGCGTACACAATGCCACCACATCTTATTTTCCTCACAAAAACCATTCTGTGAAAAAGGTTGAGTTGAGAGAGCGCAACTGGCCAAAGTCAGCCAGCCAACTTTTATGCCCGAAAAGGCCTGGAAACCAGTCTTCTGCTTTCTCAATACACTAAACTAGCTCTATATCAGCTCTCCATAAAATGCAGCAGCTCTGAAGGTTTGCCAGTCAGCCGCTAGCATCAAGCCGAAAAATATACAATCTTTTAAGATTCCCAGCATGATTCATCACAAACATGGAATTTAAAGTTCTTAAAGTAGAACTGAAAAGCTCCCTAAACATAATCCAACATGGAAATGAACAAAGTAGGATGGTCAGAGGCAACACTTAATATCTGAGGAGAGGTCTGAGGGCCTAAAGTAAGTAGATCTATTATCACTCATGTGAGCTGGGCAGAGCTCTACATGGCTGTTTTTATTTGGGAAACACCTATTTTAGGGTAGACTACATTTGTTTCCAGCTCTGGTTGTTCAACACTGTGGTTAGAGTCTCAGGGAATTCTAGGCCATGCTGGGATCACGGGTTGCTTACCCTGTTAAAAATAGTGTGGCAGGTGTGTATTTAAGTATGGATTGCAGCAATTAGTGACTACTTAATGCTCATTTTATACAGCAAGTATAGGGGCTGAAAACACCCTCTTTTTCAGCACTATCATTTTCAGAATTTCCTGAATCTTGATTCTTAAATCAACTTTAAACTCTCATGTAGCTGTGCCCTACCAATCAACATTGCCTTATCTTAAAGCTTAGACACACGTAGTACAAGCAGTGAAATGAGCGTGGGGGTAATCCCTTAAGGAAATAAATTCACTGCAGTGAGGTTAATGTTCTCTGATTCAGATAAAAATCCCAGATGCCAAGTTTGTCCATTGGGCATCTAAGGTAGCACTTTAAAAGGATTTTTGGGCAGTCTGAATTGAATCTGGGCTCAGTTTCAATAGCACTCAAACAATGGGCCATTAACAGTCTGAATGTTTAAATTCTCCATGTTTCTGCTGTGGATCCGTGTCTGGGTCAACAACTGTAGAACAAAGTGTGGTTAAAAAGAACAAGATGTATAGCACAGGAAATTATAGTTCAGATTCATTAGAAAGATTCCAGACATGATAGTTGTCAAGAATCTTTAATGGGATCAGATTCCTCCTATCTGGGAGGAAATCTATATTTTTTTTTCTCCCTGAAAAGAACCATGTGATTACTCATATTAATCTACTATGTTTCTTTGTGGCTTTACATTTTAATCTTTGTTTTGCTCACTATGGCTATGCATATCTAACTATCATCTAAAGACTACACCCATGCATCAGATAAATTGGATTGTAGTCCATGAAAGACTGTGCAAACAGACACAGCTGTCATCAATTTATGACCGCTTGTGAACATGTTTTGGAAGCAAACAATTACAAAACATGGATAGGTTTTCTAAAACTCTCTACTACTGAATTAAAATATTGTAATTTGAAAGAAACTCAGATCCAATTTATGAAACCTGGCAGAGAAAATACTTACGGCTGCAATCCTATAGGTACTTGAGGGTAAGATCTATTGAACTCAGTGGGATTTGCTTCAGAATCACTGGATTAAAATATATTTACTGCCCAATCATTGGGATTTCTCTGGAAAAAGTGCAAAGGTTATTCAAAGTAATTAAAAGCAGTAAAACAATAAGATAAAATCAGTAGATTTCATTAGTAAACAACAATCAATACCATAAAAAGGAGACTAAAATAAAAAATAATGTTATTTTAAGACTCCTAAGGCTTCTCAGAACAGATCTAAAGTCAGGGAAAAGCAGCAATGAGTTCAGTGAAATCAAGGTCAGAACCTTCTTTGGAACACATTAAACAATGTCCAGAGTTTTCCAGGAACATCTTAGCAAAGTGAAATTGCTGGCTTGTTCCATTTTTTTTCCACTTGAAAAAATAATCGGAAAGAGCCTATTACCAAAACACTCCCTCGAGTTGCAGTTCCATAAATGACTGTTGAGTTTCCCTACAATAACATGTAGAAAGAAATCTACCTCAGAGTGTTATTGTTTCACATCTCTCACATTGCAGGAATCTTAATTTTCCATCCAAATAACAAAAAAGTAGGCACACATTGATGACATAAGCCAGGGCCGGGCAACTCAGAGCCCATGGGAACATGTGATACCCAGCCTTGTTTTTGTAGTTCTTAGCAACTTCCCTTCCTCCTTCAAGATTGCACGACCAAATTCAGGTGGGAAATTGCTGATATTAGGCAACATGTTTTTTCTTAGTCTGCGGATATGTGGAAAGGGGCAATATAAATCCCCGAAAAGAAAAACAGAATAAAAATAGAACCAGTCTCCAAGATCTTCTAACGTGATCATGATATCACTTGCTGTAGAGCTCTTCTTCTTCTTTTTTTCTTTTTGTAAAGTACAGACTGCAAAAGAAAAAAAAAGCTCTTTCTTCTCTGATATAAATGCATAGTGTACTCTTAGGATCACCTCCTAAGCAAACTGCACAGGGGCATTTCGTACACTGAATAACTGAGGAAACAACATTAGATGCATCCTCCCCACTCTTCCCTCCCTCAGCAATATATTAGGGAAATCTCAATCTGCCAAAATGCTCTTTTCTAAGAAATTAGAGGAATGAGACTCCTAAAATGAGGATCATGACCTCAGCTTCCTGCCTATTATATGCTATGTGAATTAATATAGAGACAGGACTTTCTGAAGTCTAGTTTGACTTTTGGATATCTCTGCAATCATTTCAGAAAGTCTCAGCAGTTGATTTCATGCTCTAGAAATACTAGAGATTATCAAGGATCTTCCTGACACATTAATGGCTTTACCATGCAATGGTGTTGTCTTTATTTTGTCGCTTTATGGTATTTTCCCACTGTTCTTCATCCATCTTCTTTTCTTCCACCAAAAATCCATCCATCCATCCATCCATCCATCCATCCATCCATCCATCCATCCATCCTTATAACAAAGATCAAAGAGCTATACATCTTATGATTACTCCAGAAGTAGCCTTCTGTGCAAAAGCATTTCGAATCTCATGCAAATTTATATGTACACAATGTAGCAGAGTTTGGCTTTGTCACTGTTGTGTTTCTGTTCTAGTGATCAAATAAAAAAAATAGAAGTAGTTTTTCTCCATTGTTTGATGTACAGAAACTTTTAAAAGAACTGTGAATCCCAAGAGTCCCAAAATTGTAATATATACAAGCAGTCCAAAGTAACTGAGTAATCACAGGCACTTTTAATCAATCAATCATAACAGTAACTCAATATCATATAGCCATTACTCCATAAATGTGATTTATAAACTTTATCCTCTTTGAAATTAAGGGGCTTCCTGATTTTAGTAATCTTTGGGGCATACATCATTGATTGGCATAGGGTCTTTAGAAGATTCCAGAAGGCCCACTCTCCTTTCTCCTCATGGCATCTAGTCGTGTCAATATACTTTTTTTCCTGTGTATTTAAATGGAAAATTAAATCTATTAAGATCAATGATCTGATATCTGATGAAAGCCTAAACGTGAAACAGTTTTTCAGATGATAATTTAATTTGTTTTACTTTGAATGGAAAGCATTCTCACCTGGTCAGGCAGGGAAGTTATGCTACAGACCCCATCACTCAATGAACTCTGAATGGCGGTGTCCAGAAAGAGAGTCTTCTCTGCAGTTGTGGCCATCCTGTGAGGCAGGTCCCTTCTCTCCTGGTCTTCTGAAAAGGAGTTAAGACATGGCTCTGTGGCTTTTTGTGGGGACCCCAGAGGAGCATACAGCCATGGGACTGGTTGGTGCCCTCAGAGCCCTCGCTTCGCCTTTTAAATGAATTTTTAAAAATTTATAATTTTTGCTTTCTTCTAATTTTTTTTAATGTTTATACACTGAGTTTATATTTTAATATTTTAAAGCACCCAAAGTATCTCTCTGAGGGAGATGGGTGGTTCAAAACTGTGATAAATAACTAACTAAACAAATAGATATCCATCTGATAATTCCAAATATTGAGCCATTAGAAGGTCAGGTGCTGCAAAAGAAGATTCCTTAAGAGATTCCAAGACTACAGCCACTCTTCAAAGAGGGGAAACGATCACTCGTTAATTTTCATGTGACATTATCTTCCAAACAATTCCATACATCATACCCTGGGTTCTCACTTGCCAGAAATCAGATTTATACTGAATTAATACTCTTGGGAAAGTGTTGTAATCTGGATTCATACATTATGTTGTTCATTTATGCATCTTGAGACATTGTTAATCCTAAGGAAGAATGGGCTATAATAGGAACATATTAAGGCTTTCATACATGATACATGTCAGCTAGAGGAACCAGGGACTCCCACAAATATCTCTTCTCAAAAATGAGCAAAAAGGCAACAGCATCTTTTTCATCCCCAAAGGAAACTAAATGAAGCAGTGAGAATTTGTTTCAGTCATTAAGAATTGGCTGAGTTGATCCACTTTGCCTGGAGAAGACAAGGCACTCCTCTGTTCTTATGGCCTCTACAAACTGGTGGTTAATAGGCAACCCATATCTTGACCTATTGCCTGCATGGAATCAAATAAAAAATGGTGAAAAAATAAATAAATTTATATATTTCTCCTATCTCTGTAATGTAGGATTTTCCTGAAAACTTTTTTCCCCAATTTACTTTTCAACTAGGAGGGTCATCATGGACCCCTTTGTGTAATGGGGTGTAATTACACCCCATTACAGGGGTGTAAGTCCTCAACTTACAACCATTTGTTTAGCGATTGTCCAAAGTTAGAACTAAAAAAAGCGATGTATTACTGTTTTTTACACTTATGACTGTTGCAGCATCCTCGTGGTCCCATGATCAAAATTCAGATGCGGCAAAACTCAGCAACAGAAATTTTGGGTTCAAATGTGGTCATAAATCGAGGACTACCTATATCTCCATAATGTCATGGGATGTCCATGGGGCCAAGCCAATTAACTGAACACTTTCTCCCTCTCCAGAGGAAACCCCAAGGGAAAACAACCCCAAAAACTTTCTCTGAACAAACAATTGCTTGCTGCCCACTTAGTGGTTCCTGAGATTTTCCTTCTTTTTGCAGTCGAAGTGTTATGGTGCCTTCTACAATCTACCCCTTTCTCTATGGTTGCCTTAAGAGTTGTCTTGATTTCTTTCACCGCACAATGGGCAGTTGGAGATGTTGTTTTGTTCTGAAGCAGAACAAGGGAAGAATGGGTGGAGTGGCAGTTGGATCCTGGCACTGTGCCTTCCCAGTAGCGAGCTGGAAGGGATGCCGTCAGGATACAGAGGAAGCTACAGCTCAACAGTGGGGACATTCCTGCAACGGTGCAAATTTGCTGCAGATGGTAAAAAGCTTGAATTAGGTGGCCACCTGGAAGTACTTTTAGATGTGACTTCAGTACAGTGAAGGAGGCAGACAAGGCTTTTCCTCTATCCAATCTTTCTTTTCTAAGAGATGTTATCTTAAGTTAAAAGTGAATTTCCTTCCAAGTTAATATAATGCTTATTACAATTTTTCCAGAATCCTTGATAAAGTTACTAAGATCAAAGAGTGTGCAATTATAAATGGATGACCCATTGGGAATCAGTTATCTAATTCAAAAGATGCCCCCTAACTTTGATCTAAGATGATGGAGTCAGTCGTATATCATTGTCAGCATGAAGATATTGTTGAAAATATCACAAGGGTTAGAACTCTTGAGGCATGAAATGGGCTTAAATATATAAAAAAGAATCATCAACCATATTCAAGTCAACTGACACCAATTACAGAGATGTTCCAGGTGCCACATGAAATCATATCAGAAGTGTTTTTCAAATTACATTTAGATTTAGACATTGTTTCTAGACATGGCAAGATTTGGTGAGAAAACATACTAAACCAATTCTATTAACTGGCATCTGCAATTAGAATATATTTTGTAAAGGGGTAGGTGCTTTCAATAGATTCAACTGAATTACAAACCAAATGTACAACTTTCCTGATTCTTGTGTTATTAAAGAGATAGAAGTCCATTCCCTCCTTCCCCATCTAAGTGTAATATTGTATTGTTCTTACCACAATTATGTCAGTATGAGTGTTGAGATGTCTGAATTTTTGTACTTGCATTGTGGCACATCATACAGTAGGTAAGAGATAGAACTGGCATTGCAATATTAAGGTGTAGATTTTGTCATTTGTTCCTCTTTGTGTGTCTCGTTGTGTGTACAATCAATTTGACACTAGTGGTTGTGTAACAAAATAAAGACAAGTTTTCAATTAGGAGGATAACCATTAATTTGAGGAATGTGTGTATGCATGTGTGCATTTTGTTACTGTATGTATGTATGTATGTATGTATGTATGTATGTATGTATGTATGTATATATCTTGCCCCCAAATGTTAACTTCACATGCTTTTGCTGACTGCTGGCTTATACATACCGTGGCTTTCACTGTTTGATCCCCATAAACCAATTTCCTTTCCTTGATTAATTAAGCTTATTCTTTTATTTACCAAGGATTTATGAAAAAGACATATCTTAGTTTAAAATTGGGAAATTTCCAGCTATATGAGTGCTAAACCACTTCTGACCCCTAGTGGCAAATTAAGTTTTGCGACCACTTTTAAATTATTTTGAATAGAGTTTGGATCATATAGCTCAATCATTTTGATGATTGTTCACTCATCTCTTTCTGAAGATGCCCCGCTATTTTCAAAGATCATGTCTCCACAATGTTGCCTTTGCCTCTTCCCTAGCCTATTACGTCCTATCATTGCCCAAATCAAGTTTTGTTGTACGACATCCCCACAACATCATTGCTCACGATGCTGACAATGACATGACTACAACCCATGTTTGTTGTTGTTGTTTTTCTACCAGAAAGTGACACTGGAAGAGAAGAGAAATGAAACCAGGGGAATCCAGTAACTGTGGCCCTTTAATTCTCCTGAATTACAACTGTAAGAGTAGCATTGCTCACCAGGTCCATCACTGAGGTAAGATGGACTCAGTCACTGAGGCAGCACAATTGATATTCTCATAGTTTTCTGCTGACTCAACAACTGTTGGATTGCATGTTACATTGAGCATTAAAATGAAGTAACAGTCATGATAAATGTTTACCTGCTTGCATTCCTAGCACATTTGCTAGGAAATTATACAGTGACTGTTAAAATCACATTGAAAGTCCAGGACAGGAAGAGAAGATTAGAAAGAAACTCAAACTGATTCCACCTTAACTTCCAGGGCGTATAAGAGGAAAGGAAGGGAAAAACCTACAGGTACTTCTCAACTACAACCATTCATTTAGTGACTTATGTTACAACAGCACTGAAAAAAGTGGCTTATGACCACTTTTCACACTTATGACTGTTGCAATATCCACATACATGGTCACGTAATCAAAATTTGAATGTTTGGCAACTGGCTCATATTTATGACAGTTGCAGTGTCCTGGGGTCATATGATTCCCTTTTGCAACTCTCTGACAAGCAAAGTCAATGGGGAAGCCAGTTTCACTTAACAAGCGTGTTACTAACTTAATAACTGCAGTGATTCACTTAACAAGCATGGCAAGAAAGGTCATAAAATGGGGCAAACCCACTTAACAAATATCTCATTTAGCAACTAAAATTTGGGGCTCAATTATAATCCTAAGTCGAGGACTACCTACATTAAGATTTTTATGGATGGTTCAAATGTGACTAAAGTAGCATTCCATTCCATAACGAAGAAGGGATGATGGAAGAGGCTGATGTTCTGATAAAGCATGAGAAAATCAATTATTGTTTCAGGTAAATCTGAGAAATTAGCTGAATAAAAAATTCAGTTAAGTAACTCAAACAAGGACTAAACCACATGTGCTACTGAGCTTATTGCCTCTTTCCTAGGGAGGTAACTCTAAATTAAACAGGAAGGAACTTGGAATTTCTATTTCTAGCTGCTAAATCAATAATTATTCAAAAATGGTAATTTTTAGATGATTTATCTTTAGACAATTGGCCCATTAAGGTTCGGTCACTTGCTCTTTTTGAAAAAAATCACTGATAATATTTGAGATTTAAGTAATTATTTCCATTTTGTAGGAAGTGGAGATGAGTGATGATGGCTGGGGTGGTTGCTCCAGATAAGACAATAGCTAGAGTGGGGCACTCAATAATAATAATAATAATAATACTTATTATTATTATTATTATTTGAGAGTTTCTATCACTCAGTTGGAAGAACATTCCTTATATTCTCAGCATGTCCTAAGCATTCTATTATTAGCAAGATAAAGATGATGAATAAACCCATTTCAGACTCCTTTGGAGCAATTAATAAGTGGAAAAGTTGTCATGTAGAAGCTCAGACCCAGATTTTAGGAAATAGCAATAGCACTTAGATTTATATACTGCTTCATAGTGCTTTACAGACAGCACTCGCTAAGCAGTTTATAGGTTTACAGGAAAGATTGAAGGCAAAAGGAAAAGGAGGGCAGAGGATGAGATGGTTAGATAGTGTCGTTGACACAACGAACATGAGTTTGGGTAGACAGGGGAGGACAGGGGAGCGTGACATGCTGTGGTCCATGGGGTTGCAAAAAGTCAGACACAACGTAGGGGGCTGAACAACAACAAAAAGTGCCTGATGTCCCACTATAATTAGTTAGAGAGAACCTTTCTGATAACTCACAAAACTTTAGGCAACAGGTTCCTGTTGGTCTCTTAAATCAGTAGTAATTGTGCCCATTGGGAGCAGGTGCCCAAGTCAAAGCAATCTCTTCTTCTTAATTGGGCTACATAATCCAAGTGTGATGCAATGCTTACAAAGTGAATGCAAGTATAATCTTTCTTGATTTATTCACAAGACACAACAACACCAAAAACAATTGTACTTTAATGTCTACACACAGTGGTAACTAAGTTAGCTCCATTTTTATACAGATAGTCCTCAACTTATTTATTAGGTGAGTTTTGCCCTATTTTACAACCTTTCTTGCCACAGTTGCTAAGGAAATCATTGGGATTGTTAAGTTAGTTACTGTATATAGTTGTTAAGTGAATCTGCCTTCCCCATTGACTTTGCTTGTCAGAAGGTCACAAAGAGGGATCACGTGACCTCAGGACACTGCAAAGATCATAAATATGAGCCAGTTATCCAGCATCCACATGTAAACCATGTAACCACGGGGATGCTTCATAGGTCATAAGGGTGAAAAATGGTCATAAGTCAGTTTTTTCAGTGGTGTTGTAACTTTGAATGGTCACTAAATGAACTGAGTGAATTTTGCCCTAAAATGGGGCAAATGGGACTTTTCTTGCCACAGTTGTTAACTGCAGTTGTTAAATTAGTAACGTGGTTGTTAAATGAATCTGGCTCGACTTTGCTTGTTAGAAGGTCACAAAAGGGGATCACGTGACCCCGGGACACAGCAACCGTCATAAATACGAGCCAGTTGTCAAGCATCCTAATGTAAATCACATGACCATGGGGATGCTTCATAGGTCATAAGTGTGAAAAATGGTCATAAGTCAGTTTTTTCAGTGGCATTGTAACTTTGTACGGTCACGAAATAAACCGCTGTAAGTCAAGGTCTACCTATATCTGGAATCGTGGCAATAATCCTTAAAAAAATGAAAGTGCAGAGTTATCAGTGGGTCAGGATCACTTCAGTTTCCACCAATGGATAAGAGGCTTCACTTTCCTTGTGGCAACTCAAGGCAGGCACATTTTGGGGGGCCCGTGGGAATGGAGGTGGGCCCCATGGGAATGTGAAGCTATACTGTGGATTTGATCCCAAAATGGTTACCCTGAGAGTGGGTCAGTCCTGCCTAATCTCCATACAGCTGTGATGCTGAATACAGCCAGTTACAACACACCCATTTCCTAGAAGGCAAAGACAGAAATGTAGACTTTTCTTCCTACCTTTCTTCTTTCCCTTTACTTCTCCCCACCACCACTGGGCAGGAGGGCTTACAGGTAGTCCTCAACTTACAATCATAATTCAGCCCAAAATTACCACTGCTAAGCAAGTCAGTTATTAAGTGAGTCCTGCCCAATTTTATGACCTTTTTTGCCATGGTTTTTAACTGAATCACTACTGTTAAGTGAACCATGCTGACATTAAGTGAATCTGTCTCCCCCCCCCCCCGACCCCGATTGACTTTTCTTGTCAGAAGCTCCCTAAGAAGATTGTAAATGACAATCCCAGGACCTCAGGACACTGCAACTATTGTAAATAAGTGCCAGTTGCCAAGCACCCGAAGTTTGATCACATGACTGCGGGGATGCCACAAGGGTCTTAAGTGTATCCTTTTGTAAGGTCTTAAAACCTGGTTTTGCCAGTGGGCCTAGGTTTCCAATGGGGGAACAGTACAATGGAGACGGTTGATCAAGTAACAACAGATCCCCCATCCCCCATTATGCCCCTGTCCTCCCTACGTGTCCTTGATTTTTAATTCTTGCTTTTAATTTATTTATGTTTTAATGTATACATATCTTTTGACTGTAAGCTGCCCAGAGCTATCTTATAAGATGGGCAGCCGGTAAAATAAACAAATAAATAAAGAGAGAGAGAGAGAGAGAGAGAGAGAGAAAGACAGAGAGAAAGAGTGAGTTCATCAATCACTTTTTCAGTG
>JANHJO010002066.1:98982-111155 GCA_032468235.1 Pseudoxyrhopus heterurus | reverse complement strand
ACTGCTAGGTTGGCAGAAGCTGGGACAAGTAACTAGGGGATTCGAACCACCAAACTGCCGACCTTTCCGATCGACAAACTCAGCGTCTTACCCACTGAGCCACCGCGTCCCAGCATATAATACTGTGTAATATTATTCAAAAAGAAAAAGAAAAGAAACTGGTAATGGGCAAGACCAAATCCTGTGGGCTAATGTAACTTTACATTTCTTATACCAATAACAAAACAAAAAGACTATACCGACTACAATCCCTCTTTTCTCATGCATTGTTTGGGGTATCCAATACAAATTAGACTGGAAATTTATTTAACATTTGCTAGATTTTTTTTAAGACTTGCATCCAGTGATGTTGATTATTGGATATTCCACCGATTTATTGTATTCATCATTAAATATATTTTTAAGTTTCTGGTATAAAGTAGAATTTTTCTGTGAAGTTAAATATTCAAGGCACTCAGTATCATATCCATTGTATGTCCCAAATACTTGTAATTGCTCTCAGATCAAAAAATGAAAAAGCCATTCGTTCATCCAAATGACTGGAAACTTGGGAAAATCTGAAAAATGTGATTATAAAAGTCCAGTCCAACTCAATACTATTGAAAAAGAAAAACAAGAAATCCTAGAAGAAACCAGCATGGTTGCACAAAGGACTCACTGACAAACTAAAAGAAAAAAGGAATAAGAACAAAAAATGGAAAGAGAGACACGTATCTAAGACAGTATACCAACAAATAGCTCAAACCTGCAAAGATGAAGTCAGGAAAGCCAAGGCTCAGAATAAGTAACACTTGGAACAAATGTCAAAAATAATAAAGTTTCTTTCAGCACATAAGAAACAAGAAAAAAGTCAAAAGAAACAATAGGTCCACTAATGGGAGAAGATAGCAAGGAAGTAACAGACAATAGAGAGAAAGCAGGAATGCTTAATTCATTCTTTGCCTCTGTCTTCATGCAAAAATAAAATACAAGCCAACGTACCAAAAACGAACCCATAGAAGTATACTAGAAATGTAAATTAAAATAAGGAAGACAAAGGTAAGAGGATACCTGTCGACTCTAGACAAATTCAAATCACTGGGTCCTAATGGATTACATCCCAGAGTTCTGAAGGAACTGATAGTGTGATCTTGGAACCATTGTACCATGTCTTTCGAAGTTTTTGGAACACTGGGGAAGTACCTGGGGACTGGAAAAGAGCTGATGTAATTCCCATCTTCAAGAAAGTGGAGGGGGGGAAGAGACTCGGACACTACAGACCATCAATACTTGGGAAGATCCTGGAAAAGATAATCAAGCAACAAATCTGTGATCACCTAAAAGCAAAGTTATAACCAGAAGCCAACATGGATGTGTCAAAAATGGTTTATTTCATTCTTTGACAAAGTGGCTGAAGTAGAGAAATTCTATGGACATAGTATGCTTGGATTTCAGTAAAACATTTGACAAACTAGACCACAAGCTAATTCTTGGTAAGCTAGAAAAATGTGGGATAGACAGCATCACCACCAGATGGATTTATAATGCTGACAAACCATACTCAGTGTATAGTCCTTAACAAAACTACATCCACATGGAGGGAAGTAAGCAGTGGAGTACCTCAGGATTCTGTTTTAGGACCAGTACTCTTCAATATCTTTATAAATGATCTAGACAAGGGAATAGAAAGGGAACTCATCAAATTTGCAGACGACACTAAGCTGTCAGGAATAGCCAGTACCCCAGAAGAAGGGCTCAAGTTCCAAATGGATCTCAACAGACTTGAACATTGGCTGCTATCTAACAAAATGAAATCCAATATAGAGAAAAGGTTTTACTCTTAGGCAAGAAAAACCAATTGTAGAGTTACAGATTAGGTGAAACCTGGCTCAATAGCAGTAACTGTAAGAGGGATATGGAGTCCCAGTGGACAATCATTTAAATACGAGTTAGCAATAAGCGGAGGGTGGCAGCCAAAAAACCCAATGCAATTCTAGACTGTATTAATAGCGGGATAGAATCAAGATCACATGAAGTATTAGTACTGCTTTATAAAGCCTTAGCAAGACCACACTTGGAATACTTCATCTAGTTGTGGTCACCACAATATAAAAAAGATGTTGAGATTCTGGAAAGAGTACAGAGATGAGCAACTAAGATGATTAAGGGACTGTGAAGATTAACTAAACAGTATGAAGAACAGTTGCAGGAATTAGGTATGTCTTATCTACTGAAAAGAAAGACTAGGGGAGACATGATAGCAGTGTTTCAATATTTGAGGAGCTACCACAAAGAAGAGGGGCCAGACTATTTTTCAGAGCACCAGAAAGGAAGGGAAGATAAGAAACAATGGATGGAAAGTAAACAAGGAGAGAAGCAACCTAAAACTAAGGAGAAATTCCCTAATGGTGAGAATAGTTAACCAACGCCTTCAGAGGTTGTGGGTGCTCCATCACTGGAGGCTTTTAAGAAGAGACTGGACAGCTTCTTGTCTGAAATGGTATAGGGTCTCCTCGAGCAGGACCTCTTGGATTACAATACCTTCAAGGTCCCTTCCAATTCTATAATTCTATGTTCTGTGTTAGTGTGAGTTCTTTTTAGTATAGGTAATCCTCAATTTATGACTACAATTGAGCCTAAAATTCTGTTCCTAAGCAAGACAGCTGTTAAGCAAGTTTTGCACCATTTTATGACCTTTTTTGCCACAATTTTTAAGTGAACTACTGCAGTTGTTACGTTAGTAGCACAGTTATTAAATGAATCTGGCTTCCCCACTGACTTTGCTTTTCAGAAGGTGACCAAAGTTGATCACCTAACCCCGGGCAATGCAACCATCATAATTACATGCCAAAGTGGCTGAATTTTTATCACAAGACCATGGAGATGCTGCAACAGTTGTATGTGTGAAAAACAGTCATTTTTTCAGTGCCATTGCAACTTCAAATTTGGGTTTCTAATCTGCTGTCATCTCCTTTGCTTATGAGGATATCCAGGAAGGATAATGTGCTGTTTTTTTTCTTGTTTTCCATATTATTGATTGTTTGAGGTGTCTTCTCTAGGGTTTCCTGTCATCCCTAATTTTAGTTGCAGTTATGGAATGCTATAGTTTCTAGATACTGCATCATAGTTTCTGCTATGACAAACAAATCGGAGGAACACCCATGGAATCACCACTCTCAGTACTCATAGCAGATTGTATCATCATTTAAAAGAGACAGTAAAAAAGTTAAGAACTGAAACAAAAAGGGTGAAAAGACATTATGCACAGTAATCAAAACCCAGATGAGTAAATCAGACAAACAATCAAGCAGAAAACAATACTCTAATCAAAGAACTTTCAAGGAGAAAACATACCCCACCAACATTAGCAAGGCAAGCTAATCCCAAGTTCATTACCACTGATGTTACTTAGTTGGGCAATGAAATATCTGCAAACAACCATACTCGGAGAGCACCAAAACTTCTACAGTTGAAGCCTAAGCTGCTATATATATCTACTGTATATATTTTCTGTAATTTCAGGTGTCCAAAGTGTACTATAAAAATATTTAAGTAGCAATTGGTGGCTGGGAAAAAAAAGTCTGGGAATGAAAGAGAAGGTGGCTACCAGACTGCTTTTTCTTGTAGTATTTTTCTTCATTTTTTGTTTTGTCTTTTTAAAAAAAACTTTTTGAAACCATATTTTCATTCTCTCATATAAAGGTCATGTATTTTTCTTGTTTTTGGTTTTTTGCTTCTTTCTTGTTTTTTCCTTGTTTCACTCAAAAATGATAAATCCATACTGGGAAAGATTAATTATATACAAAAATAATCTCTGCACAAAGACAGATATTTCATATCCAACAAAATGCTTACAACAACAATTATCCATGTTGACACAAAGAGACATGAAGACTAAATTGTGTTGAAGAAAAGAACTTTGAATTTGTCAACAAATCAGAGAAATGGTTGGCTTGCAAATTAAGAAAAGAAAAAGAAAAAGGGGATGATCTTGAAGCTACTATTACTACTACAGTCACGTTGGAATCTTGAAGCTGCAAGAGGGAGATACAATTTTAATGGCTAATTAGGTTATACAATAAACTTTGCATCTATACTACTCTAATTTGTATGAAAGGCAGGACATTTTCCTGAAAAAATAGAATGTTATTTTAAAAAGCAAAATTTACCATGACTTGCAGATATACAAAGACAGATTATGAATTATCCTGGAGTGTGACAATAATAGAAATTTTAGAAGTTATAAAAAGATCAAACCAGAAAAGGTACCAGGTGCACATGGACTCTCAGGAACTATTACTGATGTTTTGAAAATGAGCATTCGTAACTCCTTCAGAATATATTGAATTATATCATACAATATAAAAGTGGATGCCAGAATCATGGAAAGAAGCCAGCATTGCATTAATACCCATAGAGGGACAAGACTTAAACCTAACTAAAATTGTAGACCTATAATCATTACTGAATATGATTGCAAAATATTTAGAATGATATTTGCTGATTGAAAACAGTCCTACAATAATTTATTCATTGTGACCAACATGAATTCTTACCAAAAGATATCTGAAAGATAATGTGAGGACAGGTTTAGATATTATAGAATATGTGGGACAACAACAAATAAACAAGCAGTATTAATTTTCTTAGATACAGAGAAAGCTTTTGATATTCTTCATTGGACTTCCTTGTTTAAAGTTCTAGAAGCTATGATTTTTGTTAAGAAGTTTATAACATGGATAAAATCAACATATACCTCACAGAAAGCACAAATTATTGTAAATGTAAATTTAACAACACCCTTTGAGAGTAAATAAAGAATCACCCAAGGATACTCATTATCCCCACTACTGTTTACATTGGTCTTGGAAGTTTTGAATAGAGATATGAGGCAAGATAAAGGGATAATGGGGGTAAAGACTTTAAAAGAGACAAAAATTGAGAGCATTTGCAGATGATGTGGTATTGGTATTGGAATATCTGTTGATAGAGTTGTTAATGAGAAAACTAAAATAATTTGGTATGCTAGCTGGCTTAATTAACAAACAAAAAATAAAGATGTTAATAAACATATGAAGGTATAGGATCAAGTAGCATTAATGAATAGAACAAGTTTTAAGATTGAGAAAAAAGTAACATATTTGGATGTTAACTTTACAAACATTCTACTCTCACAATTAAACTGGATAAAATAATTTATGGTTTTGAGTAGGATAAAACTGCATTTGAAATTGAATTGAATTGAAATTGTATTAATGATCAAGTACTAATGAACATCTTATTGTTAAAATGTATACATTTCTGTTGAGATTAGAAACAGGATGAACAATAAGATGCGTTACAAATGTTGTATATAGTATACAAATGCAGCAGTGGGAAAACATGTGAACCAAGGAGTTTAAATTTACATTACATTACAGTCTGAAAGAGAATCTCTATAAAATAACGTATAGATGGTATTTGTTACCAGACAAATTGAAAATATATATATATGTATAATGGAACTTCTAACACATAAACCCCAGGAAGGGACTTTTTATCACTTTTGGTGGACTTGTAAAAACATTAATAATTACTGGACTGAAGGGCATATAAAAAGGTCGGTATACAGTTCAGACCAGAAACATTTCTTTTAGAATTGGTGGGCAAAAGTTTGGGAAAATTGCATGGTACTTTGTCCTCATATGTGATAATAGCAGCAAGACTTCTATAAGCCCAATGTTGGAAGGATTCAATTACACCTTCAATGGAAGAGTGGTTGATAAAGCTGATGGAGCTGGCTGGGATGACTAAATTGATGACTGATTAGAGAAAAGACGTTGGCTAAATTTAATACCAATTAGAAGAACCTTGTGGACTTTCTGTACAAAATAGAAAAAATGAAATCATAACATGGATTTGAATATTAGTGACATATGTAGATTATAAAGATGGTGGTTACATTATAATTTTAGAGCAAGAACTCAAGTTTTATTTTTATTTGCTTTAAAAAGTTGGAAGTCATTCATTTTTATGTATTTTTGTTTGTGTATTTATTTTACTGCATCTCTGTCTGCTATTTCTCTCTATATTCTGACTTCTATTTTCTCTCTTGCATATTAGTTTTCTGTTTTTTTATTTTTTTTAAAGCTTAAGTTATATTTAAAAAAGAAGTAATCTTTGCAATCACCTAGGGAACTAAATGGTTAATATCTTAATATCTACTGTTAATAATACAGGTCTATAGCTTGTGCAAAATTTCAATTTTTTACCCAGTTTTAAAATCAATATTATGCAAGCTATGTAAAAAGAAAAGCAATTTACTAGATTTTCTATAAATCTAAAATAATATTGGGCTAATAAATCTATAAAAGATTTTTAACATTTAATAGGAAAGCCACATAGTTCATGGTCTTCTAGATTGGAGCATTTGGAGAATCCGAACCTGAATAAAATGTTGATGATCAGGTAGATTTATATGGGAGAAAAAGCAATCTTTTGTGGTCCATGCTGTTTATACTAGTACTTTGATCTCAGAAACCACAATTTTATATCCTGCACCAAGTATAATCATAACTTGGTGGTTGCCTATGGCTGCTAAAATATAATGATTTTCTGGGTAATCACAGTTTTGCATTAGTATCTCTCAAAGTCCCTGTCTTTTCACTTCCTGAACTTAATGCTACATAAAGAGCTTTACAACTGTTATCTAACCTGGCAGCTGTCTCTGAATGTTGTCCAGCAGTATAATGGAAATCCTGTCATTGCTTTTAACCATGATCTGCTCAAGATGTTGATGCTGCCTCTTTAGTTTTTAATATGGTACTTGATAGTAACTACTCATGTCAGTGAATAGGCATTGAAAAGCCAGAATTCTGACAAAGCAATTTGGTTTTGCAAACTGGTCTGACTTCAGTCTCAGAAGGATATAATTTACTCATCTTTCCCAGAATTAACAAAACATCAACAAGGTTTGCTTATTTTTAAAATCCTGCTGGATTAATGTTTCAGAGAATCATTGTTATGGATTGAAACCAAGTAAAGAATTAAACCAGTTCTTGGTTGCCAATTATTTTTCAAGGTGTAGTTTATTTATTTTTTCCTTTTACATTATCAGGTAGTTGCATTAATATAATTCCAATATTAATATTCTAGTAACAGTAATACACACACACACACACACAGAGGATTTATATTGGAATTGGAATCCCAAAAACTATGGAGATTTCCTTTTTAGTTTTTGGGAGAGTATGAAAATAAATAAGATGTAATTTATGAAAATTAACTGCCAGCCGGATGCATCACTTGCAGGCCATGCCCATTCCAGCTCCACAAAGGGGGGAAACGTCACGATACGTCACGTGATGGCAATGTGACACTGCAAGTTTGACACCCGTGCTCTAACTGCTTAATATGGCTGGCTGAACAAGAAGCATTTGACAGAATCAAAATCATACTATCTTAAATAGAGTTAAAAGAAACATCTTATCTGCTACTTTCATTCCAAAAATGTGATTATTAAATTTAAATGTTATTGCAAACACTTCTATGACTAGAGTGAATAGTAAAGATGATAAAAAGCAGCCTTGTTTGGTGCCTTTGGGAGCTGCAGTGGTTGCAGTACTGCAGGCTACTTCTGCTGTTTGAATCTTATCAGATTGACTCAGCCTTCCATTCTTCCAAGGTTGGTAAAATGAGGACCTAGATTGTTGGGGGCAATATGCTGATTCTGCAAATCGCTTAGTGAGGGCTGTAAAGCACTGTAAAGTGGTATATAAGTCAAAATGCCATTGCTATTTGGGTGTTAGTTGGTTCATAAATATTTTCAAATCATCTTATGAAATGCAGCCCCAAATTTGAATTTAATTAATATTTGTTTTAAAATTAATTTACAGAGTTAAAATGTGATTATCAGCTAATGGGATACTAGGTTAATAAGCAAAACATAATACTAACTGTATTTGTCTCTAGGTAGAATAAGAGCTCAAAGGAAATTGATCATTCCCACATTTTTCTTATATTTTATTGTTTCCTCCAGATTCATCATATTACACATAATGGAGGTTTATATAAGAGACCTTTCAATGAAACTTTTGAAGAAACACCAATGCTGGTTGCTGTGCTGACTTACGTAGGTTATGGTGTACTCACCCTTTTTGGATATCTTCGAGACTTTCTACGGCAATGGAAAATTGAGAAATGCCATAATGCAACAGAAAGAGATGAACAGAAGGTAATGTTTTGATTTAGAGGCACAGTAGCAGTTAATACGCTTGCAGTGAAATGGACAGAAATGTTAAAATAGGCAATCATTGTTTTCCAAGTATAATTTTCAATCTGCACTAGTCAGTATTAAAACATGGACCACAGCATGCTTAATTAACTGTAGTTTAACATACCATATTTAAAATTATTAGTTAAATCATGGTTTGTGATGCTTCAGGCTTCTCCTCTTGTCCGTATTCTAAATTATACAGTACTGCCTAATATCAGCATGTGCATTATAGTATATTGTTGCTGTTGGCTGTCCGCTAAAATGAGGTAAAAAACTAAGTACTTGCCTTTTTGGACAGGTCTTGGCAGAGGTGAAAATAATATATTCTTGATTAATTTTTCCAAGAAAAAAAGAGATTCCCCTTTTATTGCTTCTCTCAGATACACTTGTTTTTTTCATGTTTCTTAAAAATAAATTAAAATGTGTCGTGATGTAAAAAGACAAAAGAAAAAATATTGGAATTATTTATCATAAAACTCCTCCCTACAAATTTGACCATATTGGTAAAAGTTATATTTATTTGCTTCTCTATTGAAAATATGTATATAATGCTGACTAAAAAAACATAACCAAGCAACCTACTAGTATAAAACACCTTTCCTTCCATCATTGTATAAGAAGTCTTTTAGGCATAATTCATGTGCAAAGAGCCCAAAATGTTCTATTATGATGTTCCAGTACAGGAAGTTTTAGTCGAGACCTTTACATCCTTGACAAGCAGCATTTTTTCTGAAATTTTGTTAGCAGTTTGTCAGTTTTAGCCCAATATGTGGTAATAGTAAGACAAGCCAAAAATACATTAACGTTCTAGTTCTTCAACTGTATTCCCAGTCATAAGGTAACTTCAACTAACTATTCCCAGAGATGTTACATAAAACGATATTTTAGCTTCATTCTAAAACTAACTAGTTTCTGATTTTTAAAGCATGTTTTAAATATAGGGTATTTGAATTCATTATTTCAATGGTCACATAGTTATCATCTACTACCTTTACGGAATAACTGAAATGTATACATTTGTGTTATTGTTGCTGGAGTGTTATGTTAGCTGGAATTTATAGCAGAATATATTTCTGAAACATTACCAAACTCTAGTAATTGTAGCAAATAGTATACTGGCAGAAGGGTAAGTAAGCGGGTAGCAAATATGTACCAAAGCAGAGAATTGTAATTGTTATATGTGCAGAGCTATATATGGTCTAGTTTTCTTTTTCTAGATTATTAAACTCTACCTTGTGATGTGTGATCAAAAATGGTATGTGAGTATTTTGTGCTTTGTAAAGGGTATTTCTGTTGGGTAAAGTACAACTGTTTATGAACCAATCAAGGTTATAACTGTCTTGGACATGGTGCTTTATAGCCCATAAAGGACTTCTGAACGTTACAAAATGTCATACCACCACCCCTCATAGTCACATCACTGCATTTCTGGTGCTTGGCAACTGGCTCGCATATATGACTGGTTGCTAAGCATCCTGCAATCATGCAGTCGTCTTTTGCAATCTTGTCTGCTGACTTCCCCAAAAAAGTCATTTGGGAAGCCAGCATGGTATCAGGTTCCAAGTAATAAATCTTGCTTCACTTAATGACCAAGATTTTTGTCCTGATTCTGGTTAAATCAATCACTATCTATATTTCTCTTTCAGTTTTGGGTGTGATGTAAACTATGACTGTTGCTTTGAGCTGCTTGGAATCATGAGATGCGATAGGTAGCCATATCAGTTCTGAAAATAAATAAATGTATCCTCTTTCCCAGTCAGAAGGCTTAGTTTGTCACAGAGACATCCCCAATAAACATGCATAAGACAGAGGTGTTATCTTTCGCAAAGACATAAGCAGATTTCTCTAACCCTTTTCTCTTAGAGCAGAAGATAGAGAAAAATCGTGGGTATTTTTTGTAAGGCACGTTCTAGTAATTAAAGCTAGGAAAAGGACTTGACTCTCTCCTCCTCAGTAACTTCAATCCTCAGATAGTGGGTAGTTCAAGAATCATAGAGGCAGAAAGAAAATATTTCAGATAATGATTATTTTGGAAAAGATAGGTTTAAAAATTAACTAGAAATTCCACATTGATTTCTTTATTTTGTTTCTCTGTATGATAGTAAGGCAAACCTCATTCCTTCGCTTTCATTATTTCTTTTATGGAGGACTTCGAGTAGAAATAGAAAAAGGAACAAGCAAATTACCTGATGATCCTGGAGGAAGAAGGAGGAGGAGGAGAAAAACAGAAACCAAACTATTGCTTTTCTCTGGTTTAAAAGGAGCCAGTATATGGACACAATAAAAGTCATTGTTTATGGAACATGGTGCTAGCATCTGTGGGGGTTGGGGAAGGTTAGAGTGTCCTGTAGTAGAATGGAATTTAAAAGTGCTTGGGCAGCCTATAGTGTTACTAGATGCTACATTCCAGCTTTAAATGTCACAATATGATATACACTGTTTCCTGTATCATTTCTACATGACATTTCTGGAGGATAAATAACCCATAATCTTGCTGAAACCGGGGCTGTTTTGCATTCTTCTAGCCAGGAGGCCACTGATCTCTGGAATTGTGCATGCCAATGAAAGATAAATGTCTATGGAGATAGCCACTCCAGGCTCTCACTCTAGGAGTGGATTCCCACATACTTTCAGCCCTCAGTCTCTCTCTTGTGTGACCCAGTGTCCCCGAGTCTTTCCAATACCTCTCACAAGAGCCCCTGGGCGATGGACACGGCTTCTTTGGCTCTGCCATAGGACGTCTCTTGGTGACTCCAGGGCCAGCTGCCATCCTAGCCTTGATGTCTGTCGCCTCAATCCCATATCCAACTTGGCCCTCCCAACTTGCCTGCCACCACCATTGTCCTGGTGGTCCAGCCAGGGCTCCAACCCTTATGAAGGTGTCGCAGTCCAAGCCTCCAAGCAGCTGGTCTTCTGTGCCGACCCATTGGGCCAGGTGCAGCGGCCACAGCCCCTGACCAACCTCCACCATGCTGAGTGGTTGTGGTCCAAACTGCCGCCATTTGCTCTGCCCAGAAGGGTACATACAGAGGTTCAGGGATGGCTCCAAAGAGCTGCTGCCGCCGAATTACTACCAAACCACTGGGCCTAAACGCCACCAAATAGCTGGGCCAGGTGCTGAGGCTGCTGTTCTTAACTGGCTCTCACCACGACCTGGCAGCCACACTCGAAGTTGTTTCCCCAGCAACCAAGGCTTGGGTAAATGTTTGGAGAGCCCTGGCTGCAAGCCCATGGGGCGTCTCCGCATATCTCTAGGGCAGTCACTGCTCCAGCCTCAGTCCCAGCGCTTGTCTCTGCTGCCTCACTCTTACCATCATCGCTGTCAGTGTCGTCACTGCAAATGAGCCAGCAAACAGCTGATTCTTTGAGCTGCTGATCAGCTGAGCCAAATGCAGCAGCTGGCAGCATCAGTTCCTAGTCAAAATTCACCAGCACTGAGCAGCTGCACTTTAAGTTGCCTGGCTGCTTGTCCAGCTGGTGAGGTTCAGGGGCTTCCAGGCCAGTTACAAGGGGGAAGAGGGGGGGACCCCACCATATTATTATATTGTTCAGGGGAGTCTATCAGGAGCTCCACAAACACCATGCACTCCCATAGGCAATACTGTCATAACTAACCAAGTTTATTTAATAGTTTTCTATGTTATCCGTTACCTGTTCATGTATTTGCACATACATTCAAATACATATTAGCACACCGCAAATACTTCTCTCAGTTCAGATAGGTAAGCACAAATACATTTTTAGCTGGAAATTAACACATTTGTATTATTTCTTGCCTAGGCAGCAGAACAAGGACAGCCTCCAGAGCATACCAGTAAATTCTATGCCAAGGGTGCTCTCCAGTATCTAGTTCCAATTCTGACACAAACATTGACAAAACAGGTAGGTAATGTATATGTCTGCACCGTTCTCCAACATACAGGTAGTCCTTGGGATCAGC
>JANHJO010002066.1:29838-51269 GCA_032468235.1 Pseudoxyrhopus heterurus | reverse complement strand
GCACGGCATAGCTCATAGCTTCACTGAGCTACACAAGCCCCCTCGCCACAACAAGGCAGTGATCCTTGAAGGGGGACTGAGAGAATATGTATTCTTTATTCAGCCATGATTCTATGAAATAAATCTCATATTTTATGCTCACATTATGTACAATAGTGTTAGTAGTAGATGGCAGTTCATTGGACCCAATCCACAATACTTTATTTGAATAGCAATACGGCTAGGCATTTGTTTCTCAATATGATTTATAATAATGGGTGAGAGACAGAGATTTTATATGGATTTTGGGGTCTCTTTGGCAAATAAGCAGCTTTTCCTTCAATAAGGGTGAAGAATTTTTCACATTCATATCATGTGGCAAGTTACTTTGAAGTCAGCTTCTGATCTCTGATTTTGTACACATATCAAATATATGAGTTGTACTATATATTGATACAAAAATTATTTTACAATGTGTTTGTTTCCTTTAAATGTGGTATATATTTCAACCGAACAAGAGCGCTTAATATTAATAATTTACTTTTAAAGAAAATCATCTAATTTTCATGGGGGGATTTAATAGTCTATAATTTTATTTGGAAGAGAGTGCATCTATTCCCAGAAAAGGTAAACCAGGTCTGGATAAAAGGAAATAACCTGAGATCAGAGCCAAGGTTACCATTCACTGCCTGGTATATTGTGTAGTGTATCTGGTTACATCTCTCTCTATAGTACATATTTTGTGAATGGGCAAGCAGACAGATTTGCAGGAGTCTATATGATATTCTTTCAAATGTTTACATGTATTTACTCATTGTGTGGGTATATTATGCAGGGTATACCAAAAGTTGGGCCCTGTAACCCAATCGCAGTATATTAATTTTATTAATAATTTATTTTTCAGAGAAAATATTACTGTACTTAGGAATATTCAAAAGTCATGTGTCAATGAAGCCAGGAAATGTTTAGAAAAAAATGACAACCGGCTTGAACTTTTAATGTATATAAAAAATTATCTATTTTTGGTATTCCTTGAATATGTGTATATATACACACATGCATATCCCTATATTCATGCATGTGCATACAGCATAGGTATATCTGTTCTGACAGTTTTGCGTAGAATGATAAAGTATCAGTTCTGCAGTAATCACATCTGGTTCTGCCATAGTTTGTTGTAAAATCTAATTGAAAGAGAAGCCAAAATTCCATTCAGAGCTACAATTTTAGCATCTGTAAATACAAAAAAGGCTGTGAGGAGAAAAGTGTCATTTTGCACCTTCTCCACTTTCCAAGTGCCAAAAGATAGTAAGAGGAAGTTGTGAAGGATGATATGGTGTGAACCTCCTTCATAAACTCTTTTAGCATTTGCAAAAAAAAAAAAAAATGGAAGAGGTTTTTCCAACTTCAAGAGGTGCCCTTGCATCAAGGTTTCTTCCAATCTGTGCAAGTATTTGAAGAGACCACAGAGGGGCCATGAAGCACAGTGAACTAAAGCAACATCCTTCATCCTTAGCAGCAAAGTGGTTGAAACCCTTCGTGAACTTGTTTTGAGCTGTTGCTCTCAAAATTTCATTGAACCAAAGCACCTCCACACCTCTGTGCTCATCTGTTTCAATTTGTCTTGCTGACTTAAAATGTTAGATATGGATTGGTCTTTATTTTATTTGATAATGTAATAAAAAAGAACCAATCCATATCTAATCTTTTTAGCTTTGTTGGATACCTTTGACAGGAGGGATTTTATCCCACCAGGATGCATTTTTTCCATACAACATGAATAACAGATTTAGCTTTTGTTCTTGGGATAGAACTCTAAAACTTCTCAGGAAGTGAGCAAAGCACTGTAATTGTTTACAATACCTCAAGCATCGTTATAAAACGATGCTTTGTTCTATCCCAACTGAGGAGCTCAAGTAAGCTAGCTAAAAACTGGCTTTAGGATGGAGAGACCAGACAGATCTGATTTCTAGTAGAATTAATCACTCTCTATCCTTTGGAGAGCTTGGTGCAGGAAGCAACATGTTGTGCAAACTCTCAGTTTAAAGACTATATTTCTTACATATTTCTTCTATACTCAATTGAAATCATGAGAAGGTTGAAGAAGAAGTTGATTCCTTATCTCTATCTTTGCTTGCTGCTGACTCTAAAATCATTCTGAAGCTACATAGACCGCCTGAAGGCAGGTAATACACGACCCATTTCATCCATCCTGGGAATCATCAGAAGTAGGTAGCCAGATAGCAATAGCAATAGCACTTAGACTTATATACCGCTTCACAGTGCTTTACAGCCCTCTCTAAGCAGTTTACAGAGTCAGCATATTGCCCCCAACAATCTGGGTCCTCGGAAGGATGGAAGGCTGAGTCAACCTTGAGCTGGTGAGACTCAAACTGCTGAAGTGCTGGAAGTCTGCAGTCAGCAGAATTAGCCTGCAATACTGCATTCTAACCACTGCACCACAATGGTAATGTCAAAATTAAATTGAAAATTATGAGATTGATATTAATTGCCATACATAGAACCAGTCTTCTCTGAATCTTTCACCCTGGAGCTTTATTGAATGATTCCAGATTCAAAAGCTGTGAAGGAAAGAGGGAAAGAAACTTTAGCACATTCACACAATCCATAATTTATATCCCTCAAATAAAGGTAAAGGCAAAAGTTTCCCTGTCCAATCATGTCTGACTCTAAGGGGCGGATCTCCATTTCTTAGCTGAAGGAGCCAGCATTGTCCAAAGACATTTCCATGGTCATATGGCCAGCATGACTATATGCCAATGTGCACCAAAGTGGTACCTATTTATTTATTCGTATTTGCATGCTTTCAAACTGCTAGATGGGCAGGAGCTGGGATGGGAGCTCACTCTGTCTTGTAGTGTTTTGAAAATTTTAATTCAGTTGGAAGGAGAATAAGTGAGTGTGAAAAATAGTTTGAGAAAGCAGAAAGTCAAGAGCTACAAGGGCTAAATTTTTCAGACAAGAAAGGTAAGATGTAAAAGACATACAGATAGTTGAAGGGAAAATGTGCTGCTTACCTTTTGATTTAGTGCTGATGCTTCCAAAACAGTCTGATTCAATGCCTTGACTTCTAGGTGACCATTGAGGTGGTGAATGATCCTCAAGCAGAGGTGGAGATGGACTTGCTGAAGGAGACTAGCAATGACTGGTCCCTGTCTTCCTCTGACTGGTTATCTCATAAGGACCTCTTTTGGCCTCTTTTCTGGGAATACACAGATCCCATAGAGGATGGTGATGAGAATTTGAACATAAAGAGCAGGGATGAAGAAGAGGAAGAGGAAGATTATACATCGGAGTATGATGAAGAAATAGTACTGAGTGGAGTGGGGGGAAATTGGCATCAGAGATGGCCTAATCGAAAGAATTGGATTTTAAAAGAGAAATACAACTATGGTGAGTCTGCCTTTTTTGCTCTTAGTAAATCTGATCTGCTGAGTATACCCTTCTTCCATTAAGGGACAAAGAACAATAGCTGGTGAACAGTTCATATTATATGATCTCACTGTGTGTAGAATGAGCTTGTTAAAACTGAGCATTTTTCATTCATTAACGGCATGAAATGTACACTTCCCTTTATATTGTATACTACGAACAGCTTTTCCCAATCAGATATTTATATGTTGGGATTGCTACTGCCAGAATTCCAATCAGCCTAGTCAATGACTGGGAATTCTGGAAATTGCAGTCCAAGCACATCTAGAAGGCATAGGCTGTATTGGACTGTAAGTTGAGAATTCTGAGGCAGAGTTTGATCAATGGATGGGACTTCTGAAAGTTGAACTCCCCCTCTTGTTCCTCAGTAAAAAAAAAAATCTAGTAAAATGTAGCATAATTTGTAAATGAGAGCATCATCTCACATTAAGAACCCTGGGGAAAAACTAAGCCTTCATGACAGGAGTATAGCTCACACTGACTTCTTCTATGTATCTTGTAGAAGGATTCTAACTTTGTTCTTTACCAGACTTCGTTGAATCTACATGTGTTGGGTTTTATGTTGTTGTTGTTGCTGCTGGTTCCAGATTATGAAGATGAAGAGGATTGGAGTCCTTGGTCTTCCTGCAGTGTAACCTGTAGCAATGGCCATCAGAAGAGAACCCGGTCTTGTGGTTATGCATGCACAGCCACAGAATCAAGAACTTGTGAGCTGCAGCACTGCCCTGGTATGTTCTAATTTTCTGGGCTGCGATATTTCCATAGGCTCTGCTTTAACACTTCAGAGTTATTCATTCATTCATTTCAGCCTATGGGCATGCTCTATTGCTATCTCATCTGGACCATGTAGAAATTCTTTGAGTTTTTAGAAATTGTCTTTTCAGATATCCTATGAGAACTAATGTGGAATCTGAAAAGGAGGAAAATGCTTTTGGCTATGATCCCTCTCCCATTCTTCGCCCTTGCATGTTGAGAAGCCCCTCTTCCTCCATTTCCTTGATATAATAAAATGAAGACATTTCTGGAACTAGATTGTCTCCTGCAGTGAAACAAGATTTGATGACAGTCTTGAAAAATCAATGGATCCATTATTAATTGCAACCATTTCCACTATATCTTTACTCAGCTGTTTGATACACCAGCTACAGTATATTGAGGCCATCAGCTAAAAGTCTACTGTGAAGTTCAAAAGAAAGCTTTTAGCCCTTCCATATGTGGGAGCAGATTGTGGTCTTGGAAGTGATTAGAAAACTAGTGGAGGAACATGTTCAGTTTCTATTCCTGTAGACCATGGGTGTCAAACTCGCAGCATCACGTTGCTGTCATGTGATGTTCCGTGACATTTCCTCCCTTCACAGAGCTGGGGTGGGTGTGGCCTGCATGTGAACATCCAGCTTGCGGGCTGCCAGTTTGACACCCCTGCTGTAGATCTTTTACATAAAACAGAGTGTATCTCACAGTGTACACTCTGACCTGTTTGCTTCTGTGCTTTTCTCAAGGAGAAGTTGGGGAATTGGCTTCTACCACTGAAGAGACACCATCTGAAGCTGAAAATGCCACGGAGTTTCTAAATGCAGGCCAGTAAAGTCCTTGCCCTTAAGACAATAATATTAGGATTGTTGTTAAGAAATTGCATTGTTCTTACCGGTAATTGTTATTAAGAAACTGCATTGTAATGTGGATCTGTCTCATTCATACTTCTGAGAACTATATGTGAACAAAAGTATTGGTAACCTTTGACATTCAAATTTTGCTGGTTCCAGCAATTTTTACGCTGGAACAAATAGACATCAAGATATGCAAAGTTTTGTGGAGATCTTTGTTAATATTGCAGATGTATGCAGAAATGAAAATAAAATAAAAGTAAGAGTGGAAAATAAGAAAATGAAGGGAATTGAAGTTACAGATCCCTCCACTCTTAATTGCTACACCGAATAATTACTTTGCACCCTATCAGTGCGTCTATGTGTATCTGCTATAGCTGCTATTTTCTATAGACCCAGAAAAATATATTTTTGTAGTAAGTAAAGATTTCAAAATAGGCTCAAGGATCTCTGTTTTACTTCCTGCTACTCACTTCTGAATTCAAGAAGCTTTGCTATTTGTCCTCCAAACTTTTTGTAAATGTTTCTTACATTTATGCTGTAGTTTTAATAAACACCTTGGCTTATTCTCCAGTATGCTTAAAATCACCCTTCCCCACTGTAGCATTTTTGAGATTTGCTGGATTACAAAATCAATAATTTCTAAGCAGGAAGGCAACTTATTTAACTTCTTTGGAGGTCATTATGATGGGAAAGGCTAAGCTGAACCATAGAAGCTGTAGTAAAAACTATTTGCTTTCTGAGAAGTTGGACACAAATTCTAAGACATAAAATCTCCTAATGACTTATACTGATTTGATTCTTCCTTCCTTTCCCAGATATGGACAGTTGTGAGAAATGGCTTAATTGCAAGAGTGATTTCCTCAACAAATACCTAAGCAAAGTGCTTTCAGATCTACCCAACTGTCCCTGCTCTTACCCTTTAGAAGCTGTTTATAATGCTGTAAATTTGCAAGATGAGCAGAAGGGTAAGAACTTCCGATGGCAGGATGCCAGTGGGCCAAAGGAGCGATTGGACATCTACAAACCCACAGCCCGTTTCTGCTTGCGTTCCATGCTGTCCCTGGACAGCACCACTCTAGGTGCCCAACACTGTTGCTATGATGAGAACACCAAGCTCATTACCCGAGGCAAGGGAGCAGGAGCGCCCAACCTCATAAGCACAGAGTTCTCTCCTGAGTTACACTACAAGGTGGACATGCTGCCTTGGATCCTCTGTAAAGGGGACTGGAGTCGATATCATGCTGTGCGGCCTCCCAATAATGGACAGCAGTGTGCTGTCAACCCTCCAGAGGATGAATACCTGTCTCAACTACAGGAGGCCAGAGAATATTAATATAGCAACCAAAAGGAGGCTGAGGAGATCAGGACACCCTTTCTGTCTCCCCGGCTCAACAACATAACATGTATTGTTTCTCCAACCTCACCCCAATATTTATGTCAAAGATCTCTGCAACTTCAGAATTATATGTTATTTTTTTATCACCTTAGTAACAAGGTAAGTTTATAGGGCAGCTTAAGCAATCTCCTCAGACGTTCCAGCCCTGACTTCTCTATAACAACCTCTGCTTCCTTTTCTGTCTTTTCTCAACACTCAGAAGTTATTCTAAGCTGACTGGGGTGTTTTAGAAGGCTAGCAATTTGTCTGGAGGGATTTGGGACAAGGGAAGAGCTGAAGGTTTTAAGAGGATATCTTGATTCATTTGCTATTATGTTTGCCATGTATGACAATGCAGGTTGTGAATTCCTTTTGCATAAATCTGATGGGTGCTCATGGTGTATGAAAGTCCAGAAATAGATTAATATCCCCAAATTATGTATTTAGGTAAAAGGAAACTTTGTCAGAGTCTTTGTAGAGAGAAGAGTCTGGATGTATTTTTGTGTAATTTTGGCACAGTCCTGGGAAAGAAAACTATACACCGCCTTGGTATGTTACATTCCATACATTTCAGGGAAAACTATAAGATGAGCTGGAGATGTTAGAAGGTTAGGAATGTAATTTCCAGGATGGATATGAAACATGCTCTTACTAAGTGGAGATGAGGCTAACCTGCATCCAAGGCTGATGGAACAAACCGAATCCAGTTTCTATCTAGCCAGATAGATAAATTTTGGATTGTGTAATCCTCACTCTCCCCAACCCCCCTCTGAAATATGCTACAGGTATGCATGAAAGAATCCAGCTGCCCTGAGAAAGTACATATAACATTAATCCAGCTTTCCCTACCAAACTTGCATCTCTCCATATTTTCTGTCTATTGGGACAAAAGCTGGGAATGCTGAGTAATGTATTCTTAACTTTTCTACACGACATTCGATTAGGAAAGTCTTTCCTACACCATGTCCTTGAACACCTTTCAGGATAATGGAAGGGAAGATTGTACTTCAAGACCAAAATGTTCCTGCTGGCACAGTTTTGTGGTTGTGCTGGGCAGATGGTCCTTAGCAAAATCTGTATCTATGCTTACGCATTTTGTACTGAATCCTGTCAGCTACTAATCCAGTCAAATCTCTTCACTGCTGCTGCTAACAGCATATGATAACACTACCTCAGCAAAAGCCACCATTCTGCATACAGAGTCCTGACCCAATTTCTCCTGGAAGTGCCTGATATCCCATAAGCCATTGATTGTACCTAGAGAAGTTTCTGGCCTCTCTTACAGCTACAATTGAAAGGGCCACACAGTCATAAAAGCCAGCAACTGGATAGGAAGAGAAGTCCTAAAATATGTTGATAATCCAACTGAAGCTCAGATGATCATCAGCTTCCAAAAACCTCTCTCCATGTCTCCTGGAAGGCCTGTCTGCGGATTCTTGGGCTGCAATGCTAGGGAAAACACTAATTTTTCATGCCACTGCAAGTAGGCCATACTGCTGAGGTCTTCTGACATCAACAACTTTTCCTCAATTTAAGACAGATAGAGATGAGGTATAAAGGAAAGGGAGAGAAAAACAAGGAAAGGAAAAGTGACAATACTCCTAGCTGCATTTATTCTGAAATAATCCCTACCTGTTCTGGCTCCTGTTCCTGCTGCCACCCTCTGTGCTGGCAATGCTTCTCTCTACCACCACACTCCCATTGCATCTGCTCTGCCAGTTCTTGCCCAACATTGTGATGTTTCCACAATCTGTGCAGAAAATAAGCTGCCAGAGAAAAGGCATCTCCAAAATCTTAACTACCAGGTCAGTCCCACCACAATGGCCTATGAGAAGAAAAACACGTTTGTGGAAAGAAAGGAACCAGCCTTTTGGGAAGAGGGGGAAAAGAAACAGAGAAAGACCTAGATTCCCTTGCTGCAATAAAGCCCCCAAGAGTATTAAAACAACCCAGAAAGTGAGAGAAACACATGCTAGTAACTCAAGGCACAGTCCTGCCATGAACACACAGCTGTGTTTGTCTGACTCATGACCTATCCCCATCATCTAAGCCAGATGGGATATCAGAACATACAAACTGCACTGTTGGGCACATTGCTTATTTGTATTGGGAAATAAGCATGTATTTTAAGAACTTTAGGGTAAGAATCTCTGCTGGGTTTTTCTCCTTATTTGGAATAATCATTGGTTGTAGATGCTAAAAAGTAGAGCGACTGTAAGCAAGCCTGACCTGTCTGTGTATGACTTTAGCCTTTGCAGCCAACCAATCCTAGGGAGACATGTTCAGAGACAACTAAATGTGATAATAAGTTTTATAATGGAGAACCTGGATCTCCCAGCCATTCTGTTGCTCAACTCAATTTCATGCAGGATTAAGTAGGGAGGTCTCTATAGCTATCTCATTGTAGATTAGGTTGGGATGCCTACATAACAGGGCTAAGCAAGGAAAGGCACCTTAACTGGAGTATTTTGGATTACAACTACCCTCCCATACAGGTTTTGGTGTTTATACTACATGGTGACTCTGCACCTGCTCCATTTAAGATTGTTTACAGTGACAGCTTCTAGTTTAGGGCTCCATTTTTGGTAGAAATGGGTGGGATACACAATATTAATTACATATCTATTACATTTCTGAGCTTGTGCAAGAAAAACATTTCCGAATGATATTCTGATTTTTTATTTTTTAAATTTCAGTAGGATTTTGTCTTCTTTTGAGGCAATGCAGTTCTTTTCACATAGGCAAGATGAGGAAAGTTAACATTTGGAATATTTGATAACCATTAAGATATCGCTGGTGGTTTAACATCTAAGGTCTTCATATTTTGGACCTTTCTTCAGTTAAAAGAAACCCAATATTTTGTTTAAATAAATTATAAAAATTAAACATCTATATTAATTGTTTGACATAATTTATTATGCAAATATATCAGACAACAAAGCCCTATTTATTATGACTTTTTCTCTCCTAAATTGTGATTTTTTTACATTTGCTAGAAATGCTTTTTTCAAAAAACAATTTAATGTTTCAGATTTAGTACCAATTAGCAAGTTTCATCCACTCCCGGAATATCACCCTTGCACAGTAGATGTTATATGCATCATGTACCCTAATTTGCTCTCTGCAGTATCTATCATGTCAGCTCCTTGGATTGCTGCTGTTTTTCTCCCCTGAGGTCACTGCTTGTTAAATGTTGCTTTATTGTTTCACTGTTGCTGTCACCGTTGTTTCCTTTCATTATTATTATTGCAGAAACTGGATAGAACTTTTAGAAAAACCAAAAGCCCCTTTTTCCCTTTAGCTGGTGCTGATGAACCATCTGCATGTTGCTGGAATGGGATGGTAGCCATATGACCCCTAGTGTACAAATAAGGAACTATGTGGAATTGTTGGGTGGATAATTAAACCCAAATCTTGATTGAGACAGGGAAACATTGCTTATTACCATAGCTACTTAATTATTATTGGGTATTTATCTCCAATTAGAAAATTTAAAATATTTTTGGAACACTTGCTGCATCAAAATATGCAATTGTTGTGGCAGAGTTGTAGCATCAGGCCCATTGAGAAAACAAGGCCCCTGTTCTATTTGTTGTTCTATTTGTTCTAGATAGGCTTGTTATTGTGTGTAAACCTGTATCTCCCAAAAGTAGCAATAGTAGTAGCTTTACTTAGTGCCCATAACTAAGCATGTCATGAAATATATAACTTGCAGTATTTCATTTGCAAATAAAACTCAATTAAAAATCAAAACTAAATAATTCCTCGGCACAATATAAACATATCAACCTAGTTCAGTAAATTAAAAACTAACTAGGACAATAAAACCAACTACGTGCCATATAAACCTGTGACCATAAAATAAATGTCAACATTTCAAACTGTCAATAAGACCAGCTGCTGTTATTCCAATGCTGTAGTAGAGGATGTGTATACATGCCATCTGACAAAAATCTGCGACTTCATAGTCACTTTTTTTGCTATCACCAAGTCGTTAGTGGACCATAATTAGTCTGTCTCCTTTTGCTCTTTTCATGGCTCCAATCAAATAACAGGTCTTTTGCTTCCGCAACAGTATATTTGGCTTTGTGGTCACTGATATTTTAGGTTGAATATTCATCTTCAAGTTTCAGAAGTTGTCAGCAGTTGGTTCATCAAGTTTCTGCTTGTCATTTCTCATTATATTCCATTTTTCCCCATTTTGATGGATTAATTTCTTAAGTCATTACTCCTTCAGTCCTCACTGAAACTTGCTAACTGTTTTACTTTGTTTTGTTTTAGGGTCTTCTGGGTTTTCCTCATCTTTCTTTTTTGATTTCACTGTTTTTTTCTCCAACATATAAAATAGTAATACAATAACAGGAGCATCATATGACACAGTGTGTTTTAAATACTGCAATAGATTATGCTGCTATTTTTCTGGAACTTGATGTGCAAGAAGAGAAATCTGAGAATGAGACATATAGAAGTCTAAGCTCAAGCTCAAAGCATCCAAGTTCGAAGTATATATCAAAGAGATCATTCTTGATCCACAGCTCCACACATTCTTTTGTTGTCTTAGTGTTAAATGATAAGGATCACCTAGCGATCCAAAAGTGATTTTCTATCACTTATGCTTTTTTCCTGTTGACAATGACCTTATGTTTATCATATCAAAATTAGACCAGCTTGTAGACAATAGATCATTGTAATTTGTCTGAATGAGGGTCCGGAAACTATTTAAATAACCTGCTTGGCTTATTATTCCAAAGGAGGTATTAATGATTTATCACCTAAAATACAAATACTGGTTGCTAAGCAACTGATTATACAACATACCCATGTCTATATCCAGATGTGATGGTTGTCTTACAATCCTTTTTGTGGATGTTACTCTTATTGCCTTTTAGATCATAACCATCTGCTACTCTGGTTTTATCCTTTTTGGTGGCATTCCCTTTGGACAGGCATAGTTAGAAGGTTCCTCTACATTGGCAAAAGATGGGTAACACTATATATTGCCTAATTCTGTGCTGTTGCAATTGCTTATGGATAAGTTTCAGTCCTTTGTGAATCTCAGATTCAGACAAGTGTGGCTTGTTGGGCCACACTTAAGACTATTATCTGATACATCTTGATTGTTTATCCCACTTTCAGAAACCAGCTGGGGGAAAGCTGCAATATTGCCATGCAGAAGGCGGCTGTTAATGCTATCTCTGTTAACCATTTAAAGTGTTGGATAACTACTGTTGTGCTGATATAATAGTGAAAATAACACCTCGACAATTTCTGGATGAAACTTGAAGGTGGTATAAGTGATTAAGGGAGAAAATGGCCTGAACTGTCTTATTTAACACTTTTCAGATAGATATATAATGTACTGTACAAAAATGCAAATAAACTGGTACAGTTTTTTAAAAACAAAATAGTTGAGCATTCATGAATAAATCATCATGCAAAAGCAGATTCCAATGACAAATGGGATTTCTCCTTATTTTCACATATCCAGCAGATCTGCTGCTGAGGCTCCCACAACCATATAAAACAGATTGTGTGAGTGCACAAGAATAAGAGAAACAAATGGCAAAAGTTTACGGTGTGAACTTGTATGAGATTAAATTATTCCCAGTGTGTTTATGGTAGTCGGGTTTGAGAAAGTGGCTTGCTACATTTAAGCAGCAGTCACTGTAGGCTAGTGTTTAGAACTGAGCTATATACCACTGCATCCAGATGCTCAATCCAATTCAGTCTGCATGGTAATCGTGGAGAAGGATGATAGGATTTGGGAAAGCTGCCTGTCAGCTTTCAGCCAGAATTGGCCTCTTTTCTTTACTTCCAAAAAAGACATATCATGGACGAGCCCTGGTGGTGCAGTGGTTAGAATGCATATTGCAGGCAAACTGCCTGAAGCCTGGAATTGTATCCTGATAGGTTCAAGGTTGACTCAGCCTTCTATCCTTCCAAGGTCGGTAAAAGAGGACCTAGGTTATTGGGAGCAATATGCTGACATTGGAATATAAGTCTAAGTGCTATTGCTATATCCTTTAAAATATTGATAGTCTCTTAGATGCAAACTGAGCATATTTCTTCCCCACAAATGCTGCATAAGAAGGAGCAGGTCTGTGTGGTTGTTCCTTCATCCACTGCTCTGGTCTTCCTCCACAGCTTCTTTCCATAACAAATAGGGCCTTTCCCCATTGCTGAGTTAGTGCCCTCTACCATCTCTGAGGTAGCAGAAATATAATAGCATAATAGGGCTGATCTCCATCCTTCCTTGATTGCCTCTGTTGACTCAAACCTATTGGTTGATTCCTTTGCTACCTCCTTCTGCATGATGCAGCCTGCAGAAAGACATCCCCTAATATACAGAATTGCAAGGGACCCTGGAGATCTAGTCAACCCCTTGTTCAAGCAGAAGTATCTATACCATGCTGGACAAATGGCAGTCCAATCTCTTCTTTAAAACCTCTAGCATTGGACCATCCACAACTTCTGGAGGCAAGTAACCATAGTACTGCAGCAGGAAACATGGGCAGGGGAGAGTGGAGGCTGGAGGCTGGCTAGAGGATTCTATCCATCATCTGTGGACTTCTTCCCTTCTTTCACTTTATTTTCTTGTAGCATGAGCTGAATAGAAAATATTAAAACCCTAAGGAACTGAATCACAAGCAGCACTTTTCCTTAGGAATTCTTTCCTTTTCCTTTCTTCTTATACATGCTTGCCTGTAGATTCTTCCATCCTCTAGTAGTTCCATAGGCAGGGCAGGGAAGAATTGGTTATATGTACAATCTTATTTCAGGCTGCTTCCTAAGATGTTTCATTATTATCCCATTTCATGCTGTTTGAATACCTAGTATTTTTTTCTTAAATTCTAATCACTGTTGTATCCAGCTCTCTGGGGAAGTAGGAGTAGAATAGCAATAGACAAGGCTGGCTAGAGAGGCAGTAGGGAGGCATGCCCCCAGCAGCATGGAATGGGCAATAAGTAACACTAATCTTCACTATGTGTCACCTGAATTCACACAATAGGTGTCACAGAGTAATATTTGACCCACCTTGCAGTGGTCTCTGGATACCTAAGAAGGGAGATGTCACCACTGCTTCATCTAAGGACTATATATTCATGCACCAAAAACAAGATAAAGAAATTGACAGGGCATCTAAAACTGGGTATATTGCAGTTGATGCTCATGGTTAGGTGTTAGCCTATATTTAAACTAGAGAATCCACTCTGGGCTGATGGCTGTCAGGTTTCTGGGGTATTAAAAAGGAATTAGATGAATCTAAAAGAGTTTTAGGCTACCAGTAGGGTTTATTGAGCTGTTTACTATATCCAGACAGAATAATTTTATGGTTGACCTGAACAAACATAATTTTTCATACACTTTTTATGGTTTTTCTTAACTTCCTTTCTTCTTGGTCAGAACTTTGTCCCTAGTTTTATTTTTTCCAAGGAATCTATGTACACCCTTTAAATTAATAAGCCCATTTGCTTACTAAAACTCAGTATCCCATCCTGACATAAAGATCCATTACCAACAATGCTTGCCTGTGGGGCACAGGGTTCTCTGGAGTCCAGGTCCAATCAACAAGGATGGGAATCTGTGAATCACAACTGCCTGGAAGGAGTTGGGACTGTCGACTTCTAGTGTATCCAATGTTGCTGGTATCAAAAGCACCTTACACTCTGGAGAAGCTTTACAATTTCATTTGGTCAAGAAAATGATACGGGATGAATTTTATTTTTATACCAAGTAATTAAGATTCTGTGCATTTCTATTTAAGCATTTTTAAAGTATTGTGCGTATATTGTTCCTTCATAATTTTATTGGTTATTTCAATATACTTTTGAATAAAGGTTTAATAGCATTTATGAGAAAATCTTTATCTGACTATAGATAAAAGCACTTTATTTCAAATTGCATGTGGTCAACATTATTTGGTTGTTATGTTGCTCGGTCATTCAGTTGATTTTGAAAGAGACAATACATTGCCAAATGCTGCATCTTTAGGGAACTGAATCTTATTAATGTTGTCATTAAGGATCCAGAATGTGCTACTGTTTGCTCTCCTGTCTGCATTTTAATTTTAATGAATGAATCTCAAAGTAAAAGAACACCCCAGTGTTTCCTTTCAGAAATTAAAGCTTCTGTTTCAGCTTAGAGATCAGTCCTTTTTTCCAAGCTTTTCTTAATACAATTTTTCCCTGGTGGAGAAGTGAGTCTTTTAGATATAGTCCTTCAATGGCAGGATGAGAAATCAGTAGTCTTCAAGATCCTTCTGAATTAGAATCATCCACAATCTCCGTTTACTGGATTAAAACCTCTATCTGAATTGATGGGAGTCGTAATCCAAAAACCACAGAAGAGCATCTTATTCTAATTGTCTAGCGCAGTTCAGTAGAATGGAAATTATGGGTCAGTCTATCCCCAGATTTTCTCTTGTATTATATTTATTGTTTGTAATACTTAATATCTTAAGGAATGGAGATATTCAGGATGCTGAATGGGACTTTGGTCTCAGAGGTTGTATGTATGAAATGCCAAAAGGGAAGGAAGATTTCAGGTTCTTCTGTTACAAATAAACTCTATTGTTACACTCTGTATGCTTCTGCCTCATTATTCTGCATTTGAAAATGAAAAATGTTAATCAGTTTTAGACTGGAAACTGGAAATTCTCTGGCATAATTGTGGACAACCGAACATGTACTTTTTAAATACTTCAGGGAGGGAGGAGATTAAAGACTGATGGACCCATGACACAGGTGAAATTTTCATTCCTTTTAAGGGATGTTGGTGGGCTTCAGGGTGCCCAAGAATGATATATATGGTCTAAGGTTGCCACCCCAGTTCTATCATTTATAGAGTTCACGATACTGTTACTATCAACTACTATTCCCAGTCAGTCTACTGTTCTACAATTGTGTTGGACAACAGCGAGCCTCTGAATTCTATCTATAATATCCATCATCAAAGATGGACACATCTGGTCCCTTTTCTTAGCTTTTTATGGTTATGAAATCCCAGGAAACCAATAAAAGAAAAATAGATGTCTGTGTGTATGTATGGAGCATTGCCAATGGCTTTTACTAGCTGGAAACAGTTTGTATTAGGAAAGTCTTTTATTTGTTTTGCTACAGAAATCCAGCTGGCCTTTTGCTGCAGGCTTGTGTGAAAGCTACACTCCTCACCAGTTTGTCTTTAAACAGGTTACTCTCACAGCTGGACTGCAGCCGTGCACAGGGACAAGCATTTGAAGCTGAGCCAAGCTTAGTCTATCAATGAGGGTAGGTCAGCCCCACAGGGCGCCTTCAGCTAAGAATGCAAAGCACTCCCGATTGGGACCAAGTAAAGAGTGTGAGCCAGCATCTAAATGTAGCCAGCATCAGATTTCAAAGTTCTCTGTAAGACTACAAAGCAAGATCCAGCTGCTTAGGAGAGGGTGTGTATTTAAACAAGGTGCTATTGAAAAGTTTGATGACAGACCCCAAAAAGAAATCCAAACCTTGTCTATAAACCAGGCATTTCTCAAGAGAGTATAGGGTAATGGCTTTCAGTTGATTTACATATATTATGCAGCTGAAAGTCTTTGCAGAAAGGCTGTAATGGGACCTTTTCCAGGCTGTTAAGTTTCTTTCTAGCTGAATGTTAAACGCTCCAAATATTATAGCTGTCCACCATCCCTTCCTGTTAATAGTTCCACAGCAGTCTTGCCCTTGTTGTGTCATTGGTACAAAAAATAAAACCAAAATAAATGATTAGTCAACTCAAACCATATTGTGGTATCAATGTAAAGAAATGCAGTATTGTCATCTATATTTCTGCCTTAGGAAATTGATACAGCTCTACTATGTACACAAGTAAAGTTGGAGATCAGAGAGACCGTGAATAAACTAAGTTAAAAAGACAAATTGATAGTAAGAAATTGTAGTCACTACAGAAAAGGCAATAACAGGGTTTACACATTGCAAGGGGGAACAAATCATAATTATACCCTTGCATAAAGACTATGGTTGCTTCGGGGTGCACATTAGAGCTGCTGTAACTTCATTGTGGGTTAAGGAAAACTCTTTGTGTTGATTCATCTGCTCTGATTTTGCTGGCAAGTTGGCTCAATGACAGCTGCCTTGAAACATCTTTGTGGATTGAAGAGACTTCCGGGTTCGGTTTTCTGCCTTCCTCTCACCTTCATCTTTAGAAAATCAGAATGGAAGACAGCACTGCTGTATTCAGAACAGAATTTGTTCCCCGAGTTTGGAATTTGTTTCCTATGACAGACTTCAGATCACCCCATCCCAACCTGTGCCATTTTACCTCTGAAATTTGAATAAAGGAAACCCAACAGCTTTCTGGCCTTTTCAAAAACCTAACATCGACAGCTGTATTCCTTCTGGAAGCTCCAAATTGGCCAAATAACAGGATTAGTTGAATTGTCAGGACAATATATTCTGCCCCATCTTTTTCAGAGGGTGAACGCCAGCCCGCTTCCCCATTTACTGGGAAGGCTGCCTGGAGAGAAGGCTTTCTTTGTAGCCTTTGCATACTGTATCTACAAATACAGCACACCACAGCATTTGCTTTATGATCCCACAGGGTGCCTCATTGGCTATACAGAAATAAAGTGGCTTAAAATATTCTCAAGTGACACGACGGGTTTCTAGGGCACTTTATTTACCAAGTGGTTACAGGCGCTTAGCTTTTCTATATTTTTCCAAGATTGACTTTTGTCTCCAAATTCAACAAAACCTCTGTAGGGAAAAACTTAACACAGGCTTCTCTCTCTGAGCAGCAACTCCCTAGTGATTGCAAAACATTTTTAAACCTAATTAAGCAACTCAGGAAGCAAAGCTTGGACTAAGTGTTGCCTGCATTCCTACTATGCTTGGGCAAGCACACAGCGGACTCATAAAGTTAAGGCAAGGAGCTGCCCTAAGTGAGTTTAGAGATGACTAAACCCACCTATCATGTCTTCTCTTCTGTCAAAATAATCCACCGATCCCAGCAACACTAGAGTGGGGCAGATTGTAGAAGTACTGTATATGGACTAGCAAATATCAATATTTTTTGTCTTATTTTCAATATCTAACAATACAAAATGAAAAAGATTTTGTTGGTTGGGAAGAGGAAAACTGATGATGACCAATTGTACAATAATGTAGATAAAACCAAAAGTATAATGAAAATGTTGTCTATTTTGGTTACTTCTTTACCAAACCTGACTGCAATGCAATAAATCATTTAACTGAGGTTTGCACAAATTCTTTCATCACTTTGGTGGGTGACAAGGGTGCAATTGATTGGAGAACCTCTTGTCATCCTGTATTAATACTTTAAAGGAATGTACATTTATGAACAAGTCTTGCTCATTTTAAGCAAGTATTAGAGATAGCAATTTCTCCTTGGTTTTATATATCCCTCACAAATTATCCCCAATTCCACATAATTCATTCTTGTTCTGGGTGAATTTCTCAGCAACTACCAACTTTGGGGCATATTCATTATTTTGAGGTGTAAAATCCCCCATTCCAAACCCTGGAACAAAAAGTCTGAAAAAATTATTTTCTCTGTTAAACATATTTCAGAGTACTAGGTTTAGACATTGCACTCTCAGTAGAGACACTTTAACTACAAGTCTTCATATGAATCCACTGCGATAATTATATCTCACAAAGCCATCTGTCATATTATTCATATGCATTGGATTTATATCTGGGAAGTGTTGCCAACTGGCAGCAGAATTGCAAATGAGGTGTCTACCTAATGGCTGCAAATTAATTTTCCAGATAGTGATTTTGAACTTCTAAAACCCTGTGCTCTCCTTTTTTTTAGACCACTGATTTGTTCTTCCAAAATGTAAGAACACAAACAAAATTAGACCCACTGCAGCTGTTTCAAGAAGCTGACAGCATTAAACACACATTATTATAAATTCGAGCTCTAGTATATTAGGCCTTGCTGCCATCATGTGGTCATCCAAAAACTTAAAACTGTCTGAGGCCAACTGCTGTTTCTATTAGGACCAACACTTTATAAAAATCAAACTATCATTTTGAAAATCAAAACAAAGATTACTAGAGAAATAATGAGGCACTTTGGAGTAACAAGACGTGTTGCATGAAAATTCAAAAGCAACAGCTTACTTTTAAATGACATACTTTCCTTATCAGCATTTGGCTACATCGGGTTATAAAACCATGTATAAATTTCTTCTTAAATTTAGGATCAAACATGCCTCACAAGTAAACAAATTAGATTAAAAGAAAAGCTAAGTTTGCATTTTTTTGGAATATATCTATCACAGAGTGAGTAAAAGAAAAGACCAAATAAAAAGATAAGTTATCCCAGACTCTTGCTTGCACAGAAAGCAATATTACTGTTTCTTTTTCCTCTCTCATATCTCACCAAAAAAACATAAAAGGAAGCAATCAAATTTTAAACACCAATTCTATATGTACAACTACTACTAGCCCCACCTATAAGCAAGAACTAAATTTTCTTAGTAGCAGAGCAGCAATTTTTGAAAAGTAAAAATTAAAAGTTGTCCTTACATAATGATGCGTCTTAAATATAATGTTCCCATTAGTTAAATCCTCACAAGTTTCAGATACCTTCTGAATTAAGATCTTCTCTATCCATGAAGAGTCAGAACTCTTTTTCCCTTTGCTTAAAAGCTCTTTTGATTTCTTTACTCAGATAAGAGAACTGGTACTTCTTCTTTAAGTTATGTTTATTTAGCAATACAAGGTATATGTACATTTATGAGAATCCCACATTTGAAACCCATGAAATAGGAGCCCCCTGCACAGGCAGGGAAGGGTCGGAATTGGTGCTGCTCAGTGGCCTTCGGGGCCATCCTGCTTGTCACAATAGTGAAACAGAGATAAGAAAGAACAGACAAGAAGTGAATCAGTTCACATGGCAGAATCTTTGGGCAGAGACTCCGCAGTGGCCAGCATTAAAACAATCGGGCTCCATAGCCGAACGTCTGTTTAATACCCTCAAAATAATAACGTTGCCAGCCCTCTTTTGTTCTCTCTTCTTCACTGGCCGGGATGCCCTTCCCTTCTAGACAGACTTCTGTTTCATCACCCTTGTCGACGAAGGTCAATACGATAGTTGCAAAGTGTCCTAAGAGAGCCAAATAAATTTCACAGTCAGTCATGTAGCATCATTGTGGGACACCCATGAAAACACACTGACACACTGATTTGGTGACACGGTTGTAGAAGTCTATCTCCACAATAAAGCTTATGAAATGCTTAGACCTTACAGCAGTCAATATTTCATTATGATGAGAGAGATTACCAGCTGCAGCTGATTCAGGAATGGAACAGGGCATTTATCTAAGCCAAGCCCTGTGAGGCTGGCACTTTTTTTTTTTTTTTTTTGCTATCTGCATTCAGAATAGCTTTATCTGCATCCCACCATCTCCACTTAGACATCTTTTGCTATGATATTTGCAGCCAAATAACTTACCCTCTGGCCAGGACTTAAATCTCCATTTCATAGCAATCTGCTTTGCAGAAACCTAAAAAAGAAAGAGAATTTATTTACGAAGGGAATATTCACGTGGATATCCCAAAGGGGAGAGATTTTATCGAAAAGCCAGTCTTACCTAGGTAAAAGTCAAATATCTGGTCCTGCTATAAAGTGTCTCCGAAGTGTTTTAATTGCTGGGCAAAGGCAGTGCCAAAGCATTTCCCTTGGAAGAGGAAAAGCATCACTCCCAGATTGCTCAGCAAAGTAAAGCTGCACCTGAGCTGAAATCCCTTGCTTTGCACTGCTTAATAAAAGCACACGCTGCTTCGACTTTACTGAAATCAAGGACATCTAAATCTTGCTACAACTCAGTGAATTGACTTGACAATGACTTCTCCCTTCCTCTATCTTGAAAAATAAACACACTTTTCCCCTTTTGCTCATATTCCCAAATGTTCTCAGGATTTTGAAGCCTGAGATGGAACTATCATGGTTTATTTTCCCAAAGGCATAGCCTGGTTCCAATATAAACATAGTTTATAGGATCAAAACAAGCTGCTCCTTAATTAGCTACCGTCTTCCATAAATTGTATTCCTCCTTCCCTGATTTGCCAATGTCTGCACAGCCTCACTTTTCTACTCAAGAAATGAGGCCATGCCATGGTTTGCAACAAGCTTTTGACTTTTATAATAAAGTTCAAAGCAGGAGGCAGGTGGGTAAGTTTAGGTGGCCAATAAAGAGCCCCAAGAGTTGGGGTGGCTCCAGAGTATCCCCTCCTCAGCTAGAATAAAATTTTAAAGCAAGTGACAGCCACATGACTCTAAGGGTAGGCAAATATAGTTGGACCCTGAGAAAACCCTGAAAAGACTGCTCCATCAGAATGTCTCTGAGCCATAAATTTTCAGTTAATCCCTTTGAAGAAGTCGGAATTGCCATTAACTTCTTTGCAACTCTTCATTCAAGCCACTTGGCAAAACCCTTTCTCTGTTTCTTCCTAATGTTCGCTTATTAGCTTCTGCCACCTTCCCTTTCCCCAATTTATTTTCACCTGTAGTCCGTTTCTTACTCTTTCAACGGAGGCTGACTTATTCAATTTTTCTCAGGCTTGTTCCCTTTAACTCAGCATAATGTCCCTTTCCAAATACTCCCTATTTCACCTGGGATCCTGCATCTTCTTGTACAACTCCATACATCAGCAACCAAAATGAAGCCGTTCAGCACTGCCCAGAAAGGTATTTCTACTCCCCTCAACTTGAAATCTCTTTACCTTTTTCTTTCCAAGAAAAATACTTCTCTCTTTGCTTTTTATCCCAAGATAAGTATGCCCTTCAGTGGGTTCAAGTACTATCTCTTAAGTATTGATGAATTCTGTTTGTGAATATACTGTTTCATCTTTTAAATCTCTTGTTGCCATTTTTTGCTTTAACAAGTTTTTCTTCCCTTTTGCTATGACCAGAAGCTTTCATGCCACATCCTACCGGTAGTTTTATTTTTTACTCCATTCTGTACAGTATACGCCCCATTAATCTCTTCTCAAAATTACTTGCTTCCTCATCTT
>JANHJO010002066.1:0-17095 GCA_032468235.1 Pseudoxyrhopus heterurus | reverse complement strand
GTATAAGCCGAGGGTGATTTTTTTCAGCCCTTTTTGAGGGCTGAAAAACTAGGCTTATACTCGAGTATATACAGTAACAGTTTTGGCAACAGGATAAATGCAGCATAGGCAAAGATTGGTCTTTGAGAAAAGGAAAAAAAATCTGTCCAGTCTTCAGCAGTTGTTCAACATCGTTAAATGCAATATTCATAGAAGTTGTGCAATTATACATCTTAATGCATGATGTTTGGCATTTTTTGCAGCTATTGACTGAATAGGCTTCTAGTTAGATGAAATAATGACTTCATTTCTGTCTTTCATACTTATGCTTTACTTCTAGGAAGAAATAAACATGGGAGTTTTCAGTCACTTTCAGATGGTAAGAAGATTGAATTTAGTCTTAAGCTTGCTAAAAGGAAGGTTACTTCTCATATTCCATTGGAGAAATTAGTTGCATTTTTTCTATATGACAAACCATGTAGTCTGCATAGGAATGTGTGTGTGTGTATGTGTGTATGCATATGCATATATATAAGCTCACATCTTATTTTCTACAGATTTCTTCTCTCTAGCCTTTCCTTGCATTCTTTATCCTTTCATTTCAATCAGAGTTTACTCTCCAAAGAAAAGCTCTCAAGAAATTACTGAAGACAAAGTGCCCTCTGTTCAGGATGTAGTGTCAGGTCTGGCCCTGCCATTAGGAAGAGAAAGAAAGCCAGGATATAGCAGTTAGAAGTTGCAGCCCCTGTTCCATGCTGAGATTGGAGAACAGGAGTAGGGCTGCCTCTGCAGAGAAGAGTATGTATTTCTTTCCATAGAGCAGGATTGCAGCCCACTCCTTGTAGTGTATCCAAATGAAGCAACCAAGCGTTCAAGTGTCATCACAAAGCAGATTCACCTGTTTGTGGAGATTCTCAGTCATCCAAGTCGTGGTTGTCCCAAAGGTGCTTTTTTTCCCAAGAGGCAAGCTGAAGAAGCTTCTTGGATGAGAAGCGAAACGTCTTCAAAGAAAAATCAGTCAGTCCAGTTGCCTCTTGAAAAAAAAAGCCCCTTTGGGACATTCTTGTTTTTGTTTATTATGTTAATTTATATAGTTTTCCATCTTGCCAGTTGCATCTCTGGGTGCTTAACAGGAGATTAAAAACCAACAGAACAAGATAGAACAAGAAAATAATAAAAGAAAATTTAATCAAATCCATGTAACAACAGTCATCCCCAAAAACCACATTGATGGTTCATCTTATCTCCAGACCCCATGCCTGAAGTTATTTATTTGTTTGTTTTCACCCATCTCATTTCAAAATGACTAAGGGCAACTTATAGCATAAATTCCAGGTCTTCAAAGATTTTTGAAACACCAGTTGGGAAGAAGGACGAATTGGCATTTAAAGCATACATCCTAATAGTTAGACAAGAATCAGGACAGTATTTGGACTCTGATAGATAATAACCTTGAAATTGCCATAGTTTGCTTTGTTTGGTTTTTAGAAACAGATGCTTTGGTTTGTGCGTTCAGACTCTTAATTTCATTGATTCGTGGGGCAATATGCTGACATTGTAAACTGCTTAGAGAGGGTTGCAAACCCTGATAGGCAGTATATAAATACTGTGCTATTGCTATTCTTCTTGTTTCTTGCTTTAACTGGCATTACTGTTACTTTAGTGCTGAATCAGACTTAGTGACTATGAGCCCTAGAAGGGGCAAAAAGCATAGAAAGATGAGAACTCAGTTCAGAAAGTTTGCTCTTCCTTTTTCTGTTCTTCCTTTTTCAGCTCTTACAGACACAGGATTTAAAAATTATGCTCCAGAATTACGCAGACCAAAAGGAGATTATAAGGTTAGTATTTATTGGAATCTGAAGGGAGAGAGTTAAATAGTTTAGAATCAAATGACAAAACCTTATTCTAAATGTAAAAGCTCACATTATCTCTTTTTGCCCAAGGACACTTAAACAACTGAGCATGCTTTTTGTGCATATGCATACGCTATGCATATAATTGGGCTATAAGTCTAGGCAAGGAAATTGGAAGATTCCAAAACAGTAATATAGCATGGTTTGCTAACAGTGTTTTCCCAGGCAAATATATTACTTTAGTAGCAAGTTCCATGTTTTAAAAGGGATTAAAAGAGTTTTTCTTAATTAATGTTTGAAGAGAAAAGAGATTAGATCATAGAATCATAGAAACCTTTAGTTGTCATCTGGCTTAAACTATTCCTTCATGCAGGATCAGCTAAAATCAGTGGTTATACAAGACGGTTATCAAATCTCTCCTGTGGCTTCACATTTGCAGGCAAAACATGTCCTAGCTCTCTCAGTGACAAATTAAAAACATGGGTTCCACCCCAAGATTCCTACCCTGCCATTATGTTGTATTCCTACATTATTTTTTCAAGTTTTCAAGCCCCATGAGAGTTGCCTGGTAGGATGTCTGAAATGTTATTTGTCTCTCTCCCCATATATCTTAGTCACAAATCATAACTGGATGTTTCAAAACCCATAAGGCATTATCAGTGGTTTTTGTTTTCTTTTTACTCTTTCAGGATTACAATTCTGATTGGAGCCCTAACGATACAGTAAGACGGCTGCAGAGAGGCAAGGTAGGAAGTAGAAACAGAATGAGCTTTCAGAAAGCTCATCTTATGCTTCAAAAAATGTATAAGCTACAGTTAATTCTCTACCTACAGCCATTCATTCAGCAACCATTCAGAGTTACAATGGAACTCTAAACAGATGGTGGTTATGATGGCTTCCCGGAGTTCTGCCTGTACCAACATCCTGCAGTCATGTGATTGCAATCTAAATGCTTGGCAATTGGCTTGCACTTACAGCGACTTGCAGAATGCCAACAATAACATGATAGCGTTTTGCAAACATTTCTGCCGGCATCCCCAGAAAGTCAATGGGGAAACAGGTGGGGAATGTTGCAAGTTGTTGTTGGTCTATCTCACCCATTTGCGCACCTCTCCACACCTCCTCTGCCTCTTGTGCACCTCCTTGTATCCTCACACACCTCCCCAACCTATCAGAGCCTTCATGTGCACCATTTTCGGCCTTTGCGCGCACGACGGGATGCACAAAGGCCAAAAATGGGGCGCGCCGAGGCTGAAAATGGGGCGCGCCGAGGCAGTGATAGGTGGTGGAAATCCCTGCAGACTGGAACAACTGATTGTCGGTATTCCAGGAGGCAGATCCAACTGACAATTGCTGCTCATGCTAAATCAGGCTGACCAGGCTGTTTGCTGTAAGGAGGCAAATTGCTGGGAGGCAGAGGCAGATTTTTTTTTCTTGTTTTTCTCCCCAAAAGCTAGTTGTGTCTTATAGTTAGGCGCATCTTATAGTCCGAAAAATATGGTATATTAGAATATTTGCATAGGTTTAATGCCTTTGAAGTACCTTAAATGTTCTTAGGAAGCTGTTTAAACTTAAGATCCTCAAAGTGGAAGGTGCTGCCCAGTTTTTCCTTTGCCATGGAGATTAGGAAAGAAAATTACTTGAGGAGAGATTATCAGGGATATATAAGTGGAACCTCCAATTCTTATGGATCCTCAGAGTTATGACTGGGTTTGTGCCTGGACACTTGCCCTGTGTAGTTGGCTTAGAATGATTTCAAGGTTTTCTTGAAAACGCTAGTAAGAGGATTCCTACTAGTGGGTAGTGCTTGATGATGTAAACCCAGAGGCATGGTACTAAATGACAAACTATTTTTCTCAGTGGCTGAGGTTTCTGGGCCTTGTAATTAGGCTAAAACTGTCTCCCTGAAATCAATCACTTCCACTGGTTGTCTCTGGAATTGGTCACACAATCAGCTAGCCAGGTGTAGTTATAGATCTTTCCAATATTGTTTTTGTTTATGAATCTCACTCTTCTCTAGGTGTGTTCCTTGGAAAGGTTCCATTCCTTGCAGGACAAATTACTGCTGCTGGATGAAGCTGTTGCCTTGCATGATGGGAATGTTATTACAGTTGTAAGTCCTGCTCCAATGTATAGTAGGGGGAGATGGGAACGGCAGTTCAGTTTGACCCACTTAATTTCTATTTATTTATTTATTTAATTAATTATATTTATATGCCGCCCAACTCCCAAGGGACTCTGGGCGGCTCAATTCTATTTCTGTATATGAGAATGTGGTTACTTTTATATAATTTTTTTTCATAAATTATTCCCCTAAATTGCTGGGATCTTCTAGATAAGGTAACTGACCTTTTTTTTTTTTTTGCTGCTACAAAATATTTTGGAACGCATTGGTTCAACTACTCTTGCCTCCAAGAAATGAAGAGTGAATTAATCTTATAAGACCCCTTAAATATTTTTAAATTTTTAAAATGTCCAAAAACCCAAATGATCATGCAAGCAGGGGTCCCCAATGTTTTTTTTTTCAAATTAGTGAGCACTTTTGGAATTTAGGGAGGATGTTACCCACACTTCTACAAAATAGTTGCCAATAGGCATGTGGCCAGTTATATACAGGCAGAACTACAGCCACTCCTTATTTAGCAATTACTTTGGTTAGCAATCATTTGCAAATATGACAATAATAAATAATAATAATAATAAATCATTTTCCAACCAATGCTCACACTTAAAATTTTAGCTGCCTGACAACAAGAGAATTGAGCATGAAACTTATTAATATCAGGTCAGTTTCAGGCAGGAGTGCAAGCTGATGGGAGGGTTCTAATCAGCTAAGAAATTGTACGCTGCCCATTGTTGCTGCCCGAGATAGGCAGTCAAATTTATTTGATCAATCAAGGTCACAGAGGCTGAGCTTGTTAACTTGCTATTACCGGTAGCACTTTTTAGAGACATCTCTGCTGCAAAGAAGAGCAGCTCAGGAAGAGAGAACCCATTTAAGCAATCTTTCTGCCCTTCAAGGAGGCAAAAAAGGAGAAGAAAAAGCAGACCAGGCACAGGACATTGTATAAGAGAACTTTATCTGAATGAGATGGCTGCACCCAGTGATCTTTGCAGTCCCAGCCTCCTCCTCCGTCCCTCTCCCTCTCTGAGTGTCTCAGTCACATGTTTCTCTTAGAGACCATTTCATTTAATGACCAAGTCATTGGGTCAGAATACAGTCACCAGATGAGAAATGAGTGTATGTGCTCCCTGTCACATTCTCTAGTCTTTGATTGCCTCCCTACCCACATCATCTTCTAATTTTGGTTTGTTTGTTATGGGCAAATGAGCCCATTTCCAAATAAAATGTTGGCTATTGTTTTTAATTTCTCATGTGCCTCCAAGATATGTCCAGAGCCCAGAGGTGTTCTTGAAAATAAAGATTGTTTGAGACTGGCATTCTGGATATACTAGCTTTTTGTTTAATTTTAATTAAATTTCTGAAAAAGATAGGGAGTGAAGGAGTGCGTCCAAACATTAAAGCCGCTTTGTTCCACAGAGGCAAATTGTTGTTGTTAAAGATGGATCCAGAAGGACAAACTTGATCCTTTAGGGGAGAGTGCAATCCTGTCTAGAAGAGGCTGAATGCCACTCACATCAATACATGAATTATCCCACGATAGCACCAATGTTTGCCTGGACTGAACTTAATTTTTTTTTGCCCCTTATTGAATAACATAGCCAGAGACCAATTCATCACTTTCACTGCCTACTTGAATCTGATGAAAATAGAAATAATTTTTTCATCATCATACTGATGATGATTTTGCTCTAAATCTATAGCAGTTGTATAAATAAAGCCAAGATATCAATCAATCAGTTATGGATGAATGGATGGTATAATGGATCTTGGTTCTGTCTGTTTTCCTGCAGATACTCATTTTTCTGAAAAGAACCTTAAGGAAAGGTATGTAATGTCCAGGATTCCCAAATAGATTTATAAATGTATCTGTATAAAATATGTATAGCCTAATTCTTCTCATACTAGTCAAGCTGATAGATCCCCTTTGCTTTTCAAGAAAGTCATTTTAGGCAGTATAAATTGATTTTATAATCTCATGAATTAATTTGAAATTTCTTTATATACAGTGGGAAAAACATCGTTGCTGCAGAGAATGGTTATAATTGGATCTGCTGAGCTTAGAAGCCAATTCCCATTCGTCAGCGTAGGAACCTTAAGATGTATGGACATCAAATCCCAGAATCCTCCAGCCTGCATGCTGGCTGAAGAATTCTGGGAGTTGAAGTCCATACATCTTAAATTTGCCAAGTTTGAAAAACTCTGCCATAAATACTATCATGTTACATATTACATTCTATAAAGAGCATCTTTTTTGGTGGCAAATTCAAAGTTTACCATTTTTTGTAATAATATGTTGGCCAACTGAAGTGTGTCAGATTTTCTTTCTTGTTAGAACTTTTGCTGTGCGTAAACTACCTTTTCCTTCACATATAAAATAAGGCTATCCTCTCAGCTTGTCAGCTATTCAAATAATATATTGGACAACACAGCTGAACAGGGAATTAATTTAGCCTTGAACTAGCAGACTGAACCACAGTGTTGTTTTGAGCTAAAATTAATTTTCAATTCCAGTATTGAATCACATGCTAACCCTCTTTCTTTTGACTCATTAACTGTTACATTGCAGCATTCCTTTTTAATGACGAGGATAGTATTGGTCAGATTTTACATATTTTAGCAGTATGCCACAAATACAACAACAAAGCTGGAATTTCTAAGCGATTCCCTTATAAGTCAGCATTCTGTTGCCTCCATCCCATTAATTAGCTAAAGGCAAGGCACTGATGAGCAGTATACTGGCATAGCTAAGGTGATCCTTTCATTTCTTCTAGTTAGTTGACCATATAGTAAGCTGACTTGTCCCAACCTTGTGCCCTCCAGATGTATAGGACTACCCTTCCCATCCTCTCTTTCCAGGATGGCCAACAGATGTGAAATACTTAAGCAAAAGAAAGAGTGAGGGGATTACTCAGGCCTGATCTTGTTAGACAAGCACTTCTTCTCTTTACAACTAGAGATCCTGTTCAGAGAGCTGGAGATGCGGCAAGTTGCTTTGCGCCATTTAATACATTTTCTCAAGGAGACTGGAGACCAAAAACTTCTCCTAGACTTGTTGAGGTAAAAGCCCTTGTGAGCGTACAGCCAAAACTGACGTCTGAGCAGGAAGTTGAACAGGTCTGATACATGTTTTTTTCCTTTCTAGATTCCTGGGCAGGACTGAGGAAGTTGCAGTGAGTATCCCATGTTTCCTAGACTCTTTTTTTTTTAGTGGGAGGAAACAATAATATGCTGAGAAATTGAAGGCAGGCCACACAGTACTAACTCTCAGTTAGGAAAAATGGAAATTATTTTCTTAATCCCTCTGGAGGGAATACATTTGAGTAGATGGGGCCAGGGCTACCCAGCCTTGAGTGAATATTTAATCTGCTCCCCTCCTGAGCCTGTTTTGTCTTGTTTCCACCATCTCCAGCTGACCCAATACCGTGAACATTTGACTATCTTGGATGCTGAGAAAAGAAAGGAGTTTCTGAAAAGTTGCATTGGGTAAGTGAAAGTTATGGAGAAATAAAAGGAGAATAAACCTTAGAGGTAAAGTATTTGTGGTAGTAACGGGAAGGAAGCCTTATTGTTTCCCACAAAATAAAAAATATGGAAAGCTACAAGGAAGAGGATTTTCTTTGGGGAGAAGAAAGTACAAATAAGGAAAATAACATCATCTATATGCCACTAAAATGCTTTCCATGGCTTTTAACTGTGTGAAATGGTGCATCACAGGACAACAATTTTTGAAGCAAGGTATCTCAAATGGGCTAACTTACAGAACATGTCCAAAATCTGGTACCTACCACTCCTGGGGGATTAAAATTTGGGGAAGTTGTGGCTGTTTCAGTCCTGCTGGCTGCTGCTGGGCTGCTGATGTGGCCATGTGATCTTCATTTTTCATTTCAGTTTCCCAGCCTCTCTTGCAATCCCTCACTCCCTCCCCCACCTAACAGCAGCCATTAACCTGCCTGCTGAAAAAAGGAAGGGGGAGGAGAGAGAGAGGAGATTTCAGATGCTCCCAGCCAACTTCCCACAAGGAAATTCAAGGGGGAAGCTGGTAGGAAATTGGAAATTGCTCCTGCTCCTACTGCTTTTTTGTCCCTTGGTCATTCTGTTTCTGTGTTTAGGTAAGGAAGTATATCTGAAACAAGATGGGGTATGGGTTATATTATACACTCTAGTAGTTATAGCGTTATGCATTGTGTAGAGAAAATAGATTTGGGAGATGTTTTTCCCTACAGTTGTAACAACAAGGCCATACCAGCAAATTTAGGACCAACAAAAGTACTGTTTTGGTTAGAAAACATTCAAACTGTAGGAGCAGAAATGACAGCCTCAGATGTTTTGCTAGTCAACACATGAAAAGTTTTTAAAGAAACATAGACAAATTAATAAAGAATAACATTGTCAATAGTTGCTACACTTCCTAAACATTACCAAGTTCAAATGCATTGTAATGTCTAATTATCGGTTGCTTGAGGGCCTGCTTGTATGAGCTTTTCATAAATGTCTTGCTGACCAAGTAGAATATGTGGCATGCCTTTTATTTGGACCCACATAGTTCTTTTTGTATTCAGTGAATAGCTTGCAGAGTTCATTAGGCCAGAATTATTCTTTTTTAACTGACCTTGTGGCACACCCAATTGAAGAAGACTGCCTCACCTCACTTGCTTTTGAATAAATATGGTTGTATTTTATACAAAGGAAGAATGCAAAAGTGAACTCCCACCACTTCTCCAATCTAGGTTGCCCTATTCATCAGAAGATGCTGCTCATGTTCAGGATCATTATACACTCTTGGAGAGACAGATCATCATTGAGGTAAGGTCCCGCTCTGCCCCTGGTTACATGGCAGTGACAATTATTCCAGACTTCTTGGCTTTGACCTGCTTGTTGTAACACCAAGCTTTTTATGCGGACTAAAAAGAAAAGTAGACAGGACCAAAATATTAAATCCTTTTCCTCCCCCATTTCTGGATTAGAGGGTTAAGGAGAAATACAGGTACCATAAATCTTGTAGACATGGAACAAAAGAAAGACGTCGTCCCAAAGCTAGAAAAAATTACCTATGCCTGCCATAATGAAGTCACCCTGGCAGATGCTGAGTGAATGTTTCAGAAGTCCTTAGAGAAGGCATAACTTTTCCTGGGCTTGCGTGATTATTGCCATGCGATCTCAGAAAAATAAAGGATTTTTCTGAGATACAGATATTAATAATGTAATCTTTATCCTATTCCTCCTTCGTGAAATTCAGTAAGGCTTGGAGTAAGTTAAGCTAACAGGTAATGACTAGAAAAAATTCATGGAGACCACAATTCTGTCCAAACTTTCTTAGGAGAGAACACTTCTGAACATAGGCTTATACCTCTGGGTAAATATGGAAAGGATTGCAACCCACTTGTTGGGATTTAATCCTGATTGTCTTTGAAACTTAAAAAAATGTTTTGATGTAACATTAGATGTCTTTATCCCTATGCAACTCATTTTTTGTTGTGATTTTCTTCCAGGCAAATGACAAACATTTAGAGTCATCTGGGCAGACGGAAATCTTTCGAAAACACCCTAGAAAAGCTTCCATTCTAAACATGCCATTAGTCACCACGCTTTTCTACTCCTGCTTCTACCATTACACAGAAACTGAGGTTAGAACTGCGGTAGCAATGGGGATCTCTGTGTTAATTGGTGAAGCTGGTGTCTTTTCAGAATAAAGGAGAAGCACACATCACCGTATGCAAGTGGGCATCTGAAATATTGTATATTAGACAATGGACTCTTCAAATACTGCAGAGTTTTTAAAAATAATGAACATAAAAATACTATTATCCTCAATTTGGTTAGTTTAGATAAGGCTCCCTTGGATGTTAAACGTTGGAGTATTTTAAGCCTAATATGTAATATATGTTTAAAATAGTTTATATATAAAATGGTTTTATTCATGTCTGGGTAGAAAATTCTAAAACGTTGTGTAAATGATACATATATTGCTTGTCATTGTACACACGTTGCTTGTTATTGCTTGTTTTTCTTCTTGGTTAAAAGATTTTGATAAAAATTGCAATATCTCTCTTTTCCAGGGAACATTCAGTAGTCCAGCAAACTTGAAGAAAACTTTCAAGGTAAGGAAACTGATAGTTTGCCAAGCATACATCTCTACCTTCTAGAAGAGACCAGCGATCCTAGAAATGTATGCAGAGGATATGAAGACATTCAAGGGATTGTGCTGCTAAAACCATGAAGTGTGACAAGGCTTAGTTAAAGTAGCTTAATTGGACAATGTTCATTGCACTGGTCTTAAGAGACTGAATTCACAGCCATAATACTCTAGTACAAGAAACAAGCTTAAGTCTGTTCACTTGCTCCTCATCTTCTTCTTTTTTTAGTGCACTGCACAGGGTATCTATGAGTTTGGGATTACTGATGTTGGGTGGAATTTTTTTTTTTTTTTGCACTGTAGTTCAGGGCTACAGATTGTATTTACAGACAGCTGCATTACCCCCTTTCTGCACGGTTTATTGAATTGCTAGTGTTGACTGATGTGTGGTATGTTTTAACTTGGAGGCAGGGTAACTGCTTGCATAGCATATTATTGTTTTTTATTATTTTTGTTATTATGATCTTCACATGGTTCACTGTTAATAGGAAAATTTTTGAAAACAATAAAAATAATTACGGAAAATCATCTAGATAATGTGTTGTTGGATAAGGTATAAGGAAATCCTTGCTAGATCAGACCAAGGCACAGGCAATTGAGTTTTCATTACAAGAATCTCAGCAACCAATGGATTTAATTGTCTTTATTTTCAATTTCAGTTTTCTCCAAGAGATTAGGGTAGCATACAAAATAATTTCTCCTCTAGTTCTTCCTCACAACTTAGAAAGGGTAGGCTGACAGAGAATGATCAACCAGTGAGCTTCTGTAACTAAGAATGGATATGAACCTAGGTTTTCTGAGACCTAATCCATCACTTCAACTATTAGCTCTCTCAAGCCATTTCTAGGATTTCCATTTCTTTACCTTACAGATTCCAGACAAACAGTACGTGCTAACAGCTCTGGCTGCTCGTGCCAAACTCCGAGCTTGGCATGACGTGGATGCTTTGTTCACAACAAAGGTGAGACCCTACTGATTTTTACTGAATCATGTATGTTGCTCGGCATGATGATTCTTTATGCCAGTAATGTGCTTATCTACCTTGCCCTTATATAATGCTCAATGGATTAGTTCATTTATAGGAAAAGACTTGTTCCAATTATTCTCTTTGAATTTTCTAATATATCCTACAGGTAAGTTATATCAGAAAAGGGCAGCAGCTTTGTCCAATGCATCTTCCTTTAGGACATATGCAGCAAATGAAGGAGATATCCAAGAATAACTATTGCCTCTCCTAAGAGATATTTAGCAGTCCATCCTCAGGCAGCCACAAGGTCTGGTGCTATTTTCTTTTTTCTCAATTTGTGATTTCAGAATTGGTTAGGCTATACAAAAAAAAGAGCTCCCATTGGTTTCCATCGAGTGGTGGAGATATTGCAACGGAACAACGCCCCAGTGCAGGTAAGTGAACAAGCTGTCCAGTAGTCTGTTTCTGGTATAGTCCACTGGTCAATCACCTCCATCGTGAAAAGTCTTCATGTGCCCATTTCCCAAATAATTTTGAATACTGTTTATGAAAACTAGAAGAGATACAGTATTTCTCTAGTTTGGTATGCATTGTTTGTTTTAATACACCTTTGATTATAGAGTGGACCACCTATCTATTGTAAAGTAGTTGGTGAAGAAACATAATTTGGGGTAAAATAAACTTACTTCAGGGTGAAACTGATGTGGAATTAAATGAGGAGAGATAAGCAAGGGATCATGAATATTCTGCTGATATTTCCTTGTCTTCATCCTACAGGTCCTGCAGGAGTACGTGCGTTTAATAGAAGATGTTGAGACTAAGCTGAATCTTGCTATGAAATACAAGTGCCATGATGTTGTTATAGACGTATGTTTTACTGCTGAAATTCATTTCACAGAAATTGTGGGAAATTGTGGAACAGACAGAGACAGAGTTGATTCTTTAGTGAAAAATTCCTAAATTATTCTTGAAATACTTGAAGGAACTATCATTGGCAGTATACTATAGTTTATATTTCACAACTGCTGCCTCCCTCAATCCCCTTATATGTTATTAAAATTGCTTCTAGAATGGGTATGTTTAAAGAAATCGTAGAACAGCCGGCTGTGCCTCTGAATGCAGCTTTTGCATATCACTATCGGCAAATTATGTTTGAACCTACTGAACAAGATGTGGCTTCTATTACAAGTTTGAGCTCACTTATCAATCAATCAATCAATCAATCAATGGTTGTATTCAAAGTAGCCTTCCTAATCCTATGAGTTCATTTCTTTATACTTCCTTTTTGGTTTTTTTAATGCTGTGTTAATCAGTTTCCATAACTTAAAATACTAAATTTTCCACATCAGCAAAAGATTGCTGACATCTTGATGTATATTGATTCAGTAAAATGTAATAAATGTATAAAATCAACAGATTCCATAACATATTATTTAGGCAGTACTATGCATGCCAGATTGATTTCTTCTAAGTATAAAGCAGAAGGTAAATTCATGTCATTTTGGTAGCTAGTCAATCAATCAAGAAGGTTCTTTGGAATTCCTTCTAAGTCAAGGAAAGGGCATTTGTGGAAGATTAGGAAAATTCTTTGCTGGCCTTGTTTTAGCCTTCCCGCCTTTAAACAGATGCTTCCCTTTTTTAGCCATAATCACAGCCATGAAAACATGCCAATTTGATAGATGTGCTAGATGGTAAATTCATTAACTTCTAAGAGACAGCATCAGTTGTCTAAATTTGCCCATTTCCATTACCATTTTAGCTTAAAAGCAGAAATAAATATTGGCTTGAAAAGTATTAGCTAAAGTTAGCCTTCCATTGTTAACCTTTCACTCCAGTTATCACGCATCAACTTAAATGAATAGAAAAGTGAATAATACGTGTAAACACAATGAACTAGGTTATGGGATGTGCTGACCAATTCTGCATTCAAAAAAGTTGAGGAAAGTCCCAAATGTCTATGGAAATTCTCAGTCATCCAGGTCATGGTTGTCCCAAAGGTGCTTTTATTTTAGGGAAAAAAAATATCCCAGATCTTTGTTGCAGCAGCCATTAAGTCCGTATCAGCCTATGTAAGAAACAGCAGGATTTCTAAATAGCTATTGAGAAGGAATGGGTGATGACTAGAAGATCACTGTGATTTTGAGGATGTTGATAAAAGTAGTTGTTTCGTTTAATTGGCTTCTCTTTTGGGTATTTGCCAGACATACAGAGACTTGAAGGACCGTCAGCAACTGATGGCATACAGATGCAAAGTTGAACGGGGTTCTCCAGGAGAGGAGAAGATCGACACTATCCTCAGTAACCCAGTAAGAAAGAACACATTAGGTTACATGTACTTGCTAAGGCCCAGGGAAAAAGAGAGTAAAAAACCCCACCCACTTCTAGAGAGCAACAGATCCAGAAGGTCCATGCTTCAATGGGTCTGCTGTCTAATTAAGCAAAAACACACCAGTGTCTGTGCTCTAAAGGAAGCTGTTGTGCCAGTGGTTCAAAACCCAGACAGCTCTGCTTTCAGCCAATCAAGCTGAAAGCACCTGCAAACATCGAGGATGGAAGAAGGGGAAGGACCTTGTTCAAGATCAGATGGATTGGCCTGTTGTGAGAAATTCATACTAGAATTTCTCATGGTGCTTTATATAGGTAGGCCAGTGGCAAAACAAGGATCATCCAAAAATTCTTGCAATTGAACTTCAGTTGTTCATATGCTCAGTAGCTTCTGACTCTTCATGTCCCGGTGTATAACGGTCAGTCAATAACTGCTCCTCCTTGTGATGTCATGTCTTCTGCTAGACTCTTTTTCTCCTGCCTTCAATTTTAAAGGCATTGAGGGTTTACTCTTGCATCGTATGTCCAAAATATGTAAGTTTTCTTTATGCTTCTTGTGATATGTCTTTCTTTTAAATTATCTTGAATGATATTTATTTATTTATTTGTTTGTTTGTTCAACTTCTATAGCCACCTGTCTTGGTGAATGCCTCGGGGCAGTTTACAATTCAGAACATATATTACAATTAAAAATTAAAAAAAACATTTTAAAACAATAAAACCAGTAAAACACATTAAAACCAGTAAAAAACAAAAACTTTTTTTTCTTCAAGTTTCAAAATTTTCAAATATATTCTACAGCATCACAGTTTACTTCACTCAACTTTTCTGCTTGTCTAGCTTTCACAGCCATACAATACATTTTGAAAATCTTGGTCTTGATAATAGCTTCTTGAATTTAGCTATTAATGTAGAAGAAAGCTCTTTTAATTCCAAATTAATATGCTTAGGGCTTTACCTTTAGGTCCATTCCTGCTGAGTTAAGGATCTCCTTTTAATCTTTCAACTGTTATGGTACTATTAAAATAGTTCAGGTAACTTTTGTTTACAAATAAAAGTATATCTAGTTGTACTTGATACTAATGTATATAGCATTATTTACTTATCCATTCTATTTAAACATAAAAATAAAAGTCTGTTGGAGTTGGTTAGCTAATACATTCAAATGAATAAATAGTGATTTTGTCCACCGTCCCAACTGGAGACGTTTCCCAGTCACACCTCTCCAGGTGCAGGCTGAACATCCTTGACTCCCAGAAAAAAGAATGTTGTTGTGGCTATCTATCTCTACCCACTCCATGCAACCCCTCCCATTTTCCCACAGTAGGCCTATGTACTAAATATGGCAATCCAAAGAGAAAGATGGCTTCTAGGGCTGACAGATTTATGATTTTGTCGGTCCAGTTGGACAAAGTTGCAATCGTACTGTTTTTTTAGATAGTTCTTCAAAAAATGTGCAACATTTCTCACGGGCTGCCACGTTTTAGAAAAACGATTGCTTGCCAAATGGGCCCTATGGCCTGATTTATATATCACACTCAATCATAATCAGTTAAGTTTATCTAACATGCTAAGCTAAAAGCTATCTTCTGTTGTGTGTCACCCAGATACTGACTGGCATTCTGTAATGCAAAGATAAAACTTGCTTTAGATTTGCAAGACTTATTTTGCTTTTTACTAGACTCCATTAATCTGGCACAAATGACATGCAGCAAAATTAAACACTTTCGATCTCAGAATCTGTTCTAAGTACCAGAGTGGAGCAAACAAGTAATTTCAGTTATTTCATACAAAAATCCATTACTGAATAGTGCCACGCATACCTCAATTGGCAATATAATATAAGTCCTGTGTCTCCCACAGCCCCTGTTCCTGCAGTTGAGAAACACTAGGAAATGAGAACGTCTTGTTGCTCTATCTCTGGACTCCTTTGTTTTGTTATATGTTTTCTTTGCAACTGTTGGTATAATTAGGTGAAGCAATTTTGTATCCATATCCTGATATCTACTCCCTTTCTTATTATTGGTGCCAATTGAGATTACAGAGAATTTTGAAGCCTTATAGATTATCAAAATGAATGGGAAGATCACTTGCTAGCCTTTTCAGAAGTCTTACTATTATCCTTTGTCTTATTTTCCCCCCCTATTTATTTTACCATAAGTAGGAAGCGTCATCCACCTGCTTTTGGATTTTAGTATGTAGAAAAATACCTTCAAAAGACCTATCAGCAGCTTAAATATTTCTCTTCGGGAAATGGATCTAATTAAATAATTTCTGAACCCTGTTTTATGGAAAGATTGTTTATTCCACTTTATCTAGCTGGTGAGAATGAAACAAGGCTGGTAATTTTACTCCTTTTTAAAATATGTTTTGGGCTTTATCAATATTGCTGTGTTAGTTTAGGCCATGTCAGTGGATCATTTAGTTTCAGTAACATTTTTCTTTTTTGACCATAAATAAAATCTTATTTTATCTATTTTTCATAAGTTGCTTATAGGTTCCTCTGCTTCTATTGGGTTTGATGACTAGATATTTACTAATTATTTTCTCAGCCTGGAGATGTGATTATGTTTGATATCGACCACATCCAATTCTTCTTTTCTTTCAGCAGATCCGGTGGAAGAACTGAGAGACGCTCCATTCTTTTGGAAGCACTTCATTTTGACCCAATGAGGTCAAAGATTGCCGAGCAGTTCTGCACTGATTTCAATCCACTGTCAGCTTGCCTGTTGCCTCAAGATGCTGCCTCTGTGAAGCCTTCGCTGAAAGAGACCTCTTAGGCACAGTTGGCCAAAAGAGACATTTAGCCAATGAAGCACAAATCTGACAAGTTGAACTCCACAGTATAAACATATGAGGAATACAACATTTTATTGACAAGGGAAGCATGTTTGAGTCAAGAATGTAATGCTTCCACTTCCTGTTCATTGTTTAGTCATCTGAAATGATCAGGACACTTTTCCATAGGAAAAAAATCTGTATAATAACTATGCTTTCCCCTCATTTGAATCTAAGGGTGAAACTGTTGTTCTTAGTGATATGAAAACTCTGTCCTGCACATTATTCTAGCCTCCATTACCAATTAACTAGGATAATTATTTGGGAAGTGCTGCATAAGATTCTTAAGAATAAACCTACATACATTCCCCGCATCAAATGTTGGAGTATATAACTGCATGGCCCTTCAGCCAATAAGAATGTGAGTTCAGTTCTACATGAAAACTACCAATCTTGTAGGGTGTACTGAACTAATCAAATTATATTTTCTCTCAAATTCCAATGAAAATAATTACGCTAGTTATGCTTCAGGTTTGTTAGCAAATCTACATCCTCTTTCTAGGCTTCATGTTGTCTTTCACTTTCCATGTTGTAAATAAAGCTTTACCTCCCTTATATTTGGTTTCTCTGGCTGTTTGGCTGTAAAGATGAGTAAGAAAGAAATAGCTAGTATTTTTCCAAAAATACAATATTTAGAAACTCAGACTACTCATGTATGGTCTCAACCAAGGATTGGATGCTCTGATGCAATCTCACCATCAATAGTGAATTAAGTTATAATTGGCTGGATCCACACAATACATTAAGCTATAAACTGCATAGGCAAGGAGTGTTCTGAAAATATTTTGGGGCAGATTTATGGGTAGTAATGGACCTCTGCTAATATAACCAACATTGAAAAAATAACAATTAGGAAAATGATGGGTTAAACCAAG
>JANHJO010002064.1:190224-201941 GCA_032468235.1 Pseudoxyrhopus heterurus | reverse complement strand
AGCTAACATGACTGGAGGAGGACTTCTGGGAGTTGAAGTCCACAAGTCTTAAAGCTGTCAAGTTTGAAGACCCCTGATTTATAGGGTTTCCACAAAGAAGAGAGGATCCACCTATTCTCCAAAGCACCTGAAGGCAGAACAAGAAGCAATGGGGTGGAAACTAATCAAGGAGAACCTAGAACTAAGGAGAAATTTCCTGACAGTGACAACAACTAACCAATGGAACAACTTGCCTCCAGAAGTTGTGGGTGCTCCAACACTGGAGACATTTAAGAAGAGACTGGACAACCATTTGTCTGAAAGGGTACAGGGTTTCCTGCCTGAGCAGGGGGTTGGACTAGAAGACCTCCGAAGGCCCTTCCTGTTATTCTACTCTGTTAGTTTTCTGACTTATTATACATCATGTTCAGATAATGTTTACAGGGAAGCCAAATCTCACCTCTGACGATCCTGCTCCATTCAGATCTGCTGAGGAGAGACACCTTTTCTTCGGTGTAAAACCTGGTTTCCGCATCTTACTGTAATCCGACCACATCTTGTGTCTGCTCTCCAGGATGAAAGGGTTTTCTTCGCTGGGGGAAGGCTGAATGACTTTCCTCCGTTTCCCATAATAGTATGCTGGAGAGGAAAAGTCTGGTTAAAAATCGAGCCATCGAAATTCTATAGGTAGTCCTCGATTTACAACCATTCCTTTACCGACCGTTTGAAGTTGCCACAGCCCTGAAAGAAGGGACTTATAACCATGTTCACACTTACACTGTTGTAGCATCCCCATGGTCACGTGATCAAAATTTGAATGCTTGGCAACTGGTTCATATTTATGATGGTTGCAGTGTCCAAGGGTTATGTGATCCCCTTTTGCGACCATCTGACAAACGGATAGGGTAGGATAGGATGGGACAGAGATTGGAGTGGAGTGGAGTGGAGTAGAGTAGGGAATGGAATGGAATAGAAAACAGGAATAGAATAGAATAGGAAATAGGAAATAGCAATAGCAATAGCACTGTATTTATATACCGCCTCTCAGGGCTTGCAACCCTCTCTAAGCGGATTACAGAGTCAGCCTATTGCCCCCAACAATCTGGGTTCTCATTTTACCTACCTCGGAAGGGTGGAAGGCTGACTCGACCTTGAGCCTGGTGGGATTTGAACTGCTAAATTGCAGGCAGCTGGCAGCTAAGTACTAATTACAAGTACTGCACTCTAACAGCTGCGCCACTAAGACTGTTCTGCTATTTTGTAAGTACTTGGGTAGAGCAGTGACTGAGCCACCGACACAATTTTGAGTAGGAGGACAATCAGAGTTATTGCTATTATCATACTGATAATATTTGTAGCTGCTTTCTGACTCTCTTTTTTTGTTTTTTTTGGATAATGCTTATTGTAAAATCAGTCGTCCACAGCTAACTCAGTCTTCTTTCAAAGGGCAGGATTTCATCTCTGAATGATGCATCAGACAGAAGTAGATAAAAAGCATTGGGGCTTTTGAGTTTCTCTGAAATTTAGTCTGGCTGAGTGCCTCTGTTTTCCTGGACTTGAGAGGGGCAGGGCCTGCACATGTCTCTTTTCCCCCATCCCCACTTTAAAATGTGTTTACTTACATATCTAAACCTAAAAACATTACGTTTTTTGCTCTTGGCTTGTCACTCTGAAGGCTGGGTCTTACAGGACTCCATTTGTGTGTGTGTGTGTGTGTGTGTTTTGTTTTTGGCATCTTTACGATTCCTAAGAACTTGCCATACATACTAGTGAGAATAGCTGATCTTGGAAATGACTTTTATCTATTTTTAACTGCCTGTAGACCAATGGAATGTTTCTTCAGTCTTAACAAATGTAGCCTTACCTATATAATACTTGATTTTGATCTTATTCTAAACACTGTTATCTGCTCCAGACTGGAAAGTATTTCACCAATAATATCTTCTAAGAGTTGTTTATAGTTATAGCTAATTCTGTGCGGTCCTATTTCAGTTTTGTAGCTGGCCTGTCTTTAATTCAGTATTCCATTAAATGTGGGAAGAAAAATATTATACTTATTCTTTGATGTACCCTGTCACTTCTATGCTGAAATGGTTATCATAATTCAGCTTACCTAGACTTTATTTACATAGGTGAAGTAAGAGGCTTTCATTTTAGATTCCTGCATACCTGCTGATTATTTAAATATCTTCCTTGTTTTGCCTTAATTCAACCTCTGGTTCACCCTTACATTGGCACAAACAAATCCATGGCTTAAGCGAGTTCATGTTTATAGCAAGTTCCAGGTAATTTTGTAAGAAAGCAATCTGTTTGGGAAAGTTTTATTTTTTAGTGTTGGCTTTCTTAAATAGTCAATAGGTGGCAGCATTATTCTTCCTTACATTAGTTTCTTGACTAGTTGGCATTGTTAGGTATCTGAGAAATACTATTTTGTCTTGAAAGCAGCAGTTACATTTCTCTACTCTGGAAGTCATCAGCTTCTGATTTCCAGGCCAACTTATGCAACATAATATGCACACATTAATCATTGCATTCAAGTGTTGGGAGATGAAAACGCTGATGGTTGGACAACATATAATACATAGCAGTATGGGTGAAAGGAGAGAACTAATACATATATATAGCAATCCAGGTTATCTTGAAGACAGAGGACTTTTTCTCTCATACCCCAAACTTGGCAAATGAAGGTGGGGTTTTTCCCTCCTTAATTCAGATAGTATTTGTCTGCCATTGCAAATGACCTCAAATTATTGCTTGTGGTCAGTATCACCTTCTGTAGTTTCAGTTCGTTCTTTCTGTGCTTTTCCCCTCCTCCTCAGGAGAAAACATTTTGTAACCTTGGTTATAAAACAGAACTACTCCTTGCCTTTTCTATTTTAAAAGTTAGAACCAACTTCTTCATTACTATGAAAATTGTTTCTGTGCCTTGAAAATTATATTCTTGTTTCTGCTCGTTTGCAGAGTCAATAATTGCCTCTGTTAGAAAGCCTAAAAACATTTCCCCCCCTGATTTGGGGCCAGTCATTTATATTAACCAGATTATTATGAAGTTCCATAAATGTGCTTCCTCGGTGGCTTTATGTAAGCTGTAGTAGTGACCACTTGACAGATGTGACAATATTCCAAAGAACAAGTTGAGCAGAATTTAATTGACTTGAAGTCTACATTTTCCTTTGTTTATAAAGTGTTTTGCTATAATGTATGCTAAAACAGCTTATCAGCAAGTGGCCATTAACCATTTTCTTTACTAAGCCAAATGATTGAACCTATTATAGATACTCAGATGTGACTTCAAATGAGTTAAAAGACTTTTATGGTACAGTTATTCCTGGAAATATGGTTCAAATTATAGAATGGTCAAAATATACCATACTAACTACTGAACATGCACAGTAACTATTTTTCATAAAGCTTTCAGCATGCAAGAGTCAAACTAGTACAAAACTACTGCTCGGTATTATGGAGGATTTATAAAGCTTTCAGTTTTGAGAGTTCAATGTAATATCTTGGCGGTTTCAAATCCTTTTTGGCTGCCAGCCAAGATCAGCATTTCTCGGCAAAACAAGGGATGGAAAGAGCCAAATTGTCTGCACTGACTTTTGTTTATTAAAAGGTTCCAGATACAGATTGATTTCTACTCAATATTTGGTTTTGACCAGCCTTGAAATGGCATCTGTGAGCCTTTTCTTAGAGAGCTTGTATCCACCAGGTTCTCCATTGTGTCTGAATATTCCTCCATTGCATTAAAATAAAACGAGAAGGTGGGATAATATGTGGTGCTTCATGGAAACATCCATTCTGAGTCATTTGCTTTAGTAATGTTGTGACAAATGTAACAAACATAGAAGAGAAGTGCAAGGACTAGAACCATGGCTCATCTTTGTAGGCCATATCCTTCCTTTTTGGACAGAAGGGTTGTGTCTATCATAGACAAGGCCTCTCAGTTCTCACCTTGGCAGCAAGCCAAACCCTGGTATGCATAGCAACATCAGTCAATGATGATGTTGTACATGCAAGTATAACATGCAGGTGGCAACCATACAAACATTGCCTGATGGGTTTCCAGTGCTGTCTTTGGAGTTATATTTGTTTAGTGTTTTTTTTCAATGTCTCTATCCTGACGGATCCTGTTAAAAATAATGCAAACAACAGTCATATTCAAATAATAAAACAAAACCTTTTTTTTTCAGCCAATAAGAACCAGTTCAGTTTTTCCTTAAAACAAACAAGCAAACAACAACTAATACGTTGCTTCTGGAAAATACGGTACCCAGGCTTTGATTTCAGTAGATCCCACACACACATACTCACACTCCGAAAGAGAACATTCAAGAGCTATGCAACTTCTCAAAACAGTGCCTAGTTTTTCTTCATTGAAGACATATTGTGGAAATGACTTTTTGCAAACCACAGCGATGGCATTGAGTAGTTGTTGTAGTTCTGGAAGGAGTATACTACCTGGGTCAAAGTAGAACTTTGAATTGTACCCCAATGTTGTACATTGAGGTTCTGTTGACTTTAATCACAGCATTAGAAGGGGTGTTCAGTCTCCTGCTGATGCTGAAAATCTACTTCTGTAGCACTTCTGGAGAATTACAGTACTGGAAAGGGGTGGAACCAATAATTCATGTTCAATGTGTCCAAGAAGAAATTGTTAATGCATGTCAGCAAGTAAAATTGAAACTTATAGCTGCACTTTTGTGAATCCAATTGCTTTGCTCATAGGTTCAGATTAATAGCTGAAGACTAGGATTGGTTGGCAAAACCTGGTTCATTTGTGAGCAAAGTTTTGATTTTAAAGGATAGCAAGAGTGCTCTTATAGTCTTAAGTTTATGTGCTGATTTTTAGTTCTTTTTTTAGTCCTTTAGTGATGGCCAAAAGCTGTTAAGGTATTCTGGAAAATACCTTCCAAAATAGCTCGAGACATTATTTTTATAACACATCTTTCTGTGCCACACTATTGTCTGATAGTTTTATTAGTCTTAGTCTTCTACTTGAAGAGAATGGAAAGCTGACAAGGGTTGATTTTAAAAAGATTGTCAACACTGCATACAATATGGAAAAATAGATAATGTCAACAGAATAAAATGCTGTTCTTGAATAATAGGTTCCTGCTGCTAAATAAAAGCTAAAAGGTCAGTAGATTATTGTTTTCCAAATGGGAGACGTTGAGTCTGTGGCAATGCTCTGTGTTGGCATTGATGCTCTTCATTATGAAGAATGACTGCTAAAAATTTTTAATACTGTGTTTCAGGAATTCACAAATCCCGTTTTAAATCATATTATTTATACAGTTCTGTTTAGTATATTTTCTTTATGCAGCAAATACAGGGACACTAAATAGGCATGACCCATGCTTTAATGCATACACATGGTATTTTCTGTTTTATTGACAGAAGCTAGAGAAATAAAGTTGAACTACTCACAGTTGTGTTTAATAGATGCATTTTAATAGCAATTCGGTTGATGATATTTTTATAATTACCATCATAGAAGAAAAATCTGAGCCGAGCAAAGAAATCTGCATGTAAATGCATATCTAGTGCATGGCTTTCCCTTTCAATCTTCCTCCCTTATCCTTGTTTTCTATGCAATCCACTATCTGTTCTTTGTGAAATCCTTAGGTGTGTGTGCCCTTCCATTGTCTTGTCTTGGTCTTCAGTAATGTGGTGTATATAGAGTTAAGATACTATTGGTCTTCTCTTTATAATTATATGGAAGAAAATCATGCATTCTGAGACTGTTGAAGATCTTCTCTTGGACTCATGCAGACACAGCTACTACAACTGAGAACTGTGCTTTTCTGATTGTAATTTTGGCTAAAAATTAATATTCTGGTTTTTAATTGTGAGCAAGTGCGGTCTAAAGTTAAGGTACTAGATCAGCATGAGAAAACTGGACTTCTGTTCTTGTCTTACGTATAGGCACTAAATCAGTTGAATGTCTTTGGGACAGTTATTCATTCTCAACCCTAGGAAGAAGGTAATGGCAAACCGGTTCCAGAACTGTTACCTAGAAAACTGCATGGACTTGTCTACATAATCACCAGGAATTAAGATCAAGACTTATAAATTGAAGGCCAAAAAAACAAAAGCATTCCTCTCACTCAGGATTTACTATGATCAGGATTTTATTGACTTGGGGTTATTTCAAGTGGTACAATAAATTCTTGCGCTATATTTCATTAGTGATTGTGTTTCCAATGTAACCATGAATCTATTGAATTAGCAATGGATATTTGCCTGTTAACTGAGCAGTACAGAACTAGAAAATGTAATGTGATATACTATTTAGGATTTTGGACTATAACAGAGGTGGCTTAGGTTAGAAACTCTGCTTATCCTTATGTTTACTGAGTGAAGTTGAGTCAGTTATTATGAGTCCCTTGGCAGGAAGACTGACAGAGTAAAGGATAATATTCTGCATCTTTTCCTTTCTGGACTAGCTGAAACTTCCCATGGTTATCTGAAGAAACAGATACTACTGGAACACATGATTAAACATTTGTTTTCTGTCTTTAGGCTGAAGGACAGACTTTCCAGTTTCCAGACTTGTTTCCAGACAAGGACAAAGCTCCTGAGCCTGACCCTTCTGAAGAAATTGAGAACAAAGTTGAAAAAGAGAAACAGAAGAAAATTAATGATCTTAAACGTGGAGATGTTCCCAACTGGTTTTGGCATTGATAGAAGATCTGCTGTTTTAGGTTGGGGGCCTTGGAGGGATATGAACACTTTTCATCCAGTCTTAGACTTCCTTTTTTAATGCCATTGTATTTGTAAGACCTTTACAAATATATTTAATCCCTATTTTATGCAACAATTATTTTGGTAAAAAATGAAGAGCTCTAGACATAGAAGGTGGCAAGTGTGGGACATCAGCTTCATCTGTAGTTCATTTTCATACTTGGAGGCAAGGAAGACTTACTTGTATCTGTCCTTCCTTAAGCCATTGGACAATATCTACATGGGTATTGTAATGATCAAGGTATTAAGAGTTTGAATTATCTGGTTACCACTAAAATGAGACATGCTAAATCTTTGGGTGGGTTGGACTGCTCTGGGGTAATACCCTTGGAGTGTGAGATGGAATATGATTCTTCTCATATTAATAGAGTATTGGTTTGGAGGTGGAAATGGTATAATGTGTTCTTGGAGCCTAAACTTCTCAAAACATACATATTCCAACTGAATCTCATCCAGTAAAAGCCATTGTTGGCCTATGTTCTTTATTTGTTGGCTCCATCTCTAGAGAATATGGGTGTATAGAAATGGAAAATGATCATTTCTAAAATTCAGGGGAAAATAGCCCACTCAAAATGTTCTGAGTTGGCTGTAGCTAGACAGAACAAAACTTAAAATGTTTTGAGCATTCTGGCAATAGGAAACAATAGAAGCTTGGAACCAATCTCATTGTTCCCTGATTTTCACTTCAGGGATCACACCAGGTAGACAAGTGCTACGCTGACTCTAGATATGGGCTTCAAGAAAACTTTGAATCAATTTATTTTCTGAAAACTTTTCCAAGGAATTTTTCTATGCAAATGAACATAACTCTAGTGATCTTATTTAGCTTGGTTTCCACAGTCTGCACAAATATTTGAGTTACATGTTTTTGACGTAAGGGAGGGAAATCTATAAAATTTTTGCTTTTCAACTTTTTTGGAACAATAACTTCAAAAACAAATATACAACTTTGAAACTCCAAACCTGCCTAAATTTTGTTGCCGACATCCCTATTTAACTATTGACTACTACATGCCATCCAATGTACAGAAATGTAGAACAAGGGCATGATTTTTAAAATACATATACATTGAAAATAATTTTTAAAAATCCTGTAGTAATCAAAAGAAACAATTTTTACCCAGTTCTAGTACACTAGTAAATATGAGTGGCTAGTAAATATGAGTATATCTTAGCCCATAAAATCTTGCTTTTTGGTGGATTTCTGTTCCTGTTTGTACTAGGAATGTTGCAAAACAAATTGCTTAAATTGTGGCATGTTAACAATAATGATTGCTGCCCCAGTACTGTGTTTGTCAGGAGGCATTGATCAATAAACCAATAAAATATTCTACGTTCACTCTATATAGAATTTGAACACTGCAACAATATTAGCAATGCTTATGCACTACACATAATGAGTACATATTTGCTTCTGCCTGCCAGTTCCTTGCCCATATAAGAAAATACAACTCATACACATTTAATTGAATTCATGGACTTTTAACAGCAAATAATACTTACAGGACAATGATAGTCAGAGATACAGATACAGTACTGTATAAGCAAATTGCTTTAGTCAGCTTCAACTGGCTACCCAGATTGTACAATTCATTATCCTGTATATATTTATGTGTGGCCATGGGCTTCAAGACTAGTACAACCTGCCAAATTCTGGTAAATTTCATTAGCCATTCATGGATATTTGAAAAATGGTCCATGGAGGCTGGTGGCTGGATCTGTCTCTAGTTCAGATGATACTACAGACTGGCAGGCTCCCAATGTGCATCAGTCCAGGGGTGTGAGCTGATGACTGGGGTGGAAGTAGTAGCTTATGCCACTGGAGTGATGCAGGCTGAAACTTCAGCCAATTGGTAACTGTCATCAGCTTTAAGCTGGCAATGGAGAGTTTCAGCCTTAAGCTGACAATGGGTGGGTGACTACTAGCCTGGAGACTTAGGTAAGGGGCTAACCTTCAGGAAAAACTCAGAGGGGAGATTGGTCTTTTAAGAGTTGTTCCAACAATTTGATGTCCAGGTGTGAGTTAATTGACTGCTTTAGTAATGTTCTTCCTACAGTAAATGAGTGATTTATTGACCGAAGAGGATAGGTAGAAACCAGATTAATCCATTTTAAGCATGCCAAAAGTACTTGCTGCAAAAGAACTGTCAGAGGAAATTTAAGCAGGTTAATAATTCCTCCTGCTCAACAATGTACTGAACAGACATTTAAAGCAGGGAAAGGGAATAGAGGGCCAAGTCCCTCCTCCCTCTAAAATGGACTACTTGTAAGTTCTGCTGAGAGAAACAATTCCTATTTCTTAACTTTTAGAAAGTTTGCATTTTCCGCACACGTTTAGTATTCAGATGCTAACTCTACAGCAGATCCTCTTAGAGATGGCACCACTTTTTCCTCTGGCATGACTAAACATACTGCCTTAAGAGGGTACTATTATTCTTGTGCTAGCCAGGGAGAAACCTGCTCTAAAGATCTGGTTTCTGCTAGCGGTGGGACATCAGCTAAAGATCTGAGCCTCTTCCTCTTGCCTATTTCCTAGCCTCTCTGGCCTAGGACACCTAAGCCACCAGGTTCATCAGGAAAGTTGTCATTACTGATTATACTCTGCGTCACTGTCTGAATTGTTCTTCAGGGGCTTCAAGCATCACGGAACTTGGTCAAGTCAATTTGCCAAGGCTCTGGAGTTCACCAAGGCTTTTTCTAGTAAATGAAATATGGGCATTGCCAGCCTGGGCACAGCCTGGCCTGTACTTTGTTGAAAAGAAGCATAGGTCAAGCACAGAAATTTCAGCAATGTGCTTGGAGAGAGGTATCCCAGCAGGCAAGAGACATAAAACTTACAAGATGTCATAGATATTTTGTTTCTTGCTATTTAGAGAAAACCCGGTGTTGCTCCCTATGTTTTTGTTCCCTGTATCACTATTCAAGGAGGGAAACATTTGCCCACCCAAGTTCATATGTAGGAATCTTATAGTAGGGAGTGTAGAGCCCTAGGAAGCTTGTGTCCTCTCTTTCATGCTGAGTCATCCAAAGTTGTTTTCAGTACAATGCCATGGTTTTGTACTAATCTCACCCTTTGTAGTAATGGTTTGGTACTATTTCACCTTCTTTCTGCCAAAGGCTACATTACTAACTGTGGCAGAACTTGCTGCAAGTCGGCAATTCTTACAGCTGTCAATGGGAGAGTCAGTTGAAATGTTCTAAAACGGTATGTTATCTCTGCCAAAATGTGTTCTGCGGTAATAATGAGCATAGCACATTCCTCCAACACCAGATCACCTCTGTTACAATGGGAATCATCCAGCCTACCATCCAGCATTGGATTTGACCTCTGCTTCATTCATAATGCCCATCTAGTGACACTTCCTGCTACCAAAGGTTCAGGCATGTTACTAATGCTCCGCCTCCTCAGAGTTGCCTTCCATTCTTTCTTTAGCCCTCTCTCTTCCTCTAGATCAGGGGTGTCAAACTCACAGCGTCACGGTGGCGTCACATGATGTATCGCGACTTTTTCCTCCTTTGCTAAATTGGGCGTGGGCATGGCCAGCATGTGACACATCTGACCTGCGGGCCACAAGTTTGACAGCCCTGCTCTAGATGTTCCTTGTCAATCAGGATGACCTTAGCAAATGGAATTTTTATGGAAGTAGAGGAGACAGGATGTAGTTAGTCATCCCTAAATTGGGGGAGCTTAATTTACAAAAGCCTAATTGGAAGGAAGTGGCTCTTATTCACACATAAAAGTAAAAATGTCTGAGAGGCAGACTTACCTCTACATCCATATTGTTTTCTTGGCAGTGCTGTGCTATGCCACTGGTGTCTTCTGGCATTTTTCTTCTGATATCTAATCAACAGTTTGGACTTTCTAGATTGTCCTCTAGCCAGGTAATCTGTCTTCCAAGATCAGTTGGGGTAGGTACTGCCACTTACTGAGACAATTGAAGATAATTGCTCCCAAATAAACTGTCTTGATTGATTGATTGATTGATTGATTGGATTTTTAAGGCTTTGACTGACGTAATGGGAATGATTACTGAAGAGGGAGGGTTGGTGGGAAGAGTGACATAGGGGATATAGAAATGTGTATAGTTTTATAAATGGAGAGAAGGGGAATTCCTCTTGTATAATCTACCAGGACTATACTTCTTTTAGACTAAAATAAAAGTTATGTGACGGGGAAGAAGCATTTGGAGTAGTCAACAAGTTTAGGGCAATGGCCTCCAACAGCAGATTTAGTAGCTCTGTCATCTCCATTTCTGGCAGCATGTACTTAAATCACTGCTGCTTCTCTTCTGCTACTCCCTTCCTATCCCATCCATTCTCAGCCAATAAGACCAGGGAATGAATTAGCCCCTGCTGGAAAGAAATAATGACTTACACTACATATTGATGCTGGAGTGTTCCAAGGATGAAATGTTTTGAAGACCCTTATTTTGCAACATTTGTATCATGTTAAATTATCCCCAATATTTAATTGTTAGGTACCCATTCAACCAACCTAGAAGATTAGCTGCATGTTGACGGATTTTTAGAGCCAGTTTTGCTTTTCCTCTTAACATTCAAGTTTATTATCAATTAAACTAGCACGGCACAACATTCTCTGAAAAAAATGATTCTTTGGCTGGCCTAGGCAGCATTAGCTCAATCTGTTGTTGGCTTTTCAGCTATTTAACCATCTTCCTCACATTCTTTTGCTCTCACCAATTTTTTTTTTAGTTTAGCAAAACCTATGCTTCTACATTATTCAGCATTAGGCAGGTGAAAACACTATCCATGATTAGGGCTACTAATCACTATAACCATTAAATTATAGAAAATATTGAGTGGCAGCTCAATTCTGGTAATCGTTGTTGTTGTTAGTTGCGAAGTCGTGTCCGACCCATCGCGACCCCATGGACAACGTTTCTCCAGGCCTTCCTTTCCTCTACCATTCCCCGGAGTCCATTCAAGCTTGCACCGACTGCTTCAGTGACTCCATCCAGCCACCTCATTCTCTG
>JANHJO010002064.1:131776-142914 GCA_032468235.1 Pseudoxyrhopus heterurus | reverse complement strand
CCTAGCCTCAAAAATTGGCAGTAACTTGAATAACATACTTTTTAACTACCACTGAAGCTGCAACCCTGCCAGATCCTCAGTACTTGACAAGTGCTGCTTGATGCACTTTCAGCTACAGGGGCTTATTAAAAGCCATCGAAATGAAGACCCAGTTATTACAGTGTTAATGTGTTTTTAATAATAATTATTTATTACATCTGTAATTTATTGCTACCTATCTTGTAGTTCAAAATGACCCTGAGTGGGCTTACAGCTAGAAATGTTTGAGGTGTTGAAGTATTCGATGTGTATTTACATACAGGAAGCCCAAATTTCTAAGAAAAACTAAAACTAGTAGTGCTGCCCACTACGCCTTAATTGAGCAGCAGATTGTCCCAGCAGGAAATTTATTACCCCATTGGCAATCACGATCTGGCCTTTACTGCCTTCGTATCAAATTACAGAAGTCATTTGATTTTCCTCCAAGGCAATGGGTGCAAAAGCCTAACATATACTGTATTTCATACTTTGAGAAGGAGGAAAATTAGTATTTTAACATGGGTACAGCTAAGGATGAACTAAGGATGACTGTCTTATTTGTGAGCTGGGGTAAAAAGAATTGCAGAAAAGAGCTTTTGCAACACAATTTCATTCCTTCCATTATTTATTCATTTATTCATATTTTTATCTTATTGATTTATATTTTATTGATTTGTTATATTCTGCATTGATTATTTTTATAAATACCTCAAGGCAACAAGCATACCTAATATTATTTCCCACTCCTATTTTCCCCAGCACACAACAGTCCTGTAAAGTGAGTTGGACTGAAGGAGAGAGTGACTGGTGGGTCATGGTTAAGGGCAAATGGGGAAGGGTATTTGGAATGCAGTAAAGTTAGCAAAGGATGCTAAGAAGAAGAAAAAGGACTTATGCTTAATATAGAAAAGAAATAACCTGCTCTATGAAGAGGGCAACGTTATAATCAGTGGTGGGATTCAAATTTTTTTTACTACCGGTTCTGTGGGCGTGGCATGGTGGGCGTGGCTATGCTGTCGGCCAATCAGAGGTGGTATTTGCCGCAGTCAGCCAATCAGAGGTGGTATTTGCCGGTTCTCTGAATTATCGCTACCGGTTCTCCAGAACCTGTCAGAACTGGGTGAATAGCACCTCTGGATGTTTCCCCCCCTTTTTTTAATTGCAGCAACAACTTGGGATGAGACACTAATGTTTTTCTTTCTGTTTTGGGTTTTGAGAGTGGCAGGTTTGAAAAATGATAACAGTTGGTCTTCAAACTGGTATTGAGGGATTAGAAAGCAATTAAGGCCTGAAAATACCCTTATTATATATGCTTTAGCTCCCAGAATAACAAAGCAAAATATGATTTTCCAATTAATGCTGAGTTTTCCTTTTTGTTTTGCCCTTGTATTTATCATGACACAGTGTTAAAAATTGTCATACATTCATTGAAGAGGTCTGCTTATATTCTAATTACTGGCATACCATTATGATTATTATCAATGTCTTGGATACATTTTGCAAGCCAGAAATATTTTGATTTTCCCTTATTAGCCAATTGGTTGGATAAGAAATTTTACTGTCTATTTAGTAAATATTTATAAAAGGAGCTTCACTGGAATTTACTTTTATATGCAGAAATGATTTAATTTTGATTTCTCATGATAAGCTCTTTATTACTGCAGGTTAGTGGAACAGTGTTCTGATGAAGTCATCTTCTGGCTTTAAAAATGCAGAATAAAACCTGAGCCAGAGAAATGGAAGTCAGAGTTTACAGGCTCATCGTATAACTTTTATGGGACATTGTATCAAGTGATTCTATCTATTTCATGACAGTCTAAGGTCATATGATCCAACATTCTTGCTGAAGCTGATTAAATCTGGATACAGGCAATGTCTCTATGAAACTCCACTTAGGCATTGCACATACATTAATTGTACCTCAAATAAAGAGCATCCCCATTCCAAATACAACTGTAGGCCTGATCTGCTAATTTTAGAAGAACTTATTCAATGGTTAAGTCCAGTTCCACAGTCTTGGTAAAACAATAATCACTGCCTGCCCTGCCAAAAAAATTAGTAAGTATTCCGATTTGTGTCATGTGGTAAGTCATAATCATGTAGCCACATGTGGTTAAATCTTTACCCAGTTCTGTTGGCTAAGGATTGGCTAAGATTAGCAAGGACTGACTAAGAATTCTAAGATCAGTAATGATTGGCTAGGAATCATGTAATACAATGTAATACAAGGATTGGCTATCATTGATTTTAATGTTTGCTTATAATAAGCATACCTAGTGGCTAATAGTTGCTGAAGTCTGGATGCATTTGGATAGACCAATGTGATGTAGGTGCTGCTGCTGTTTTGCATTGCAACCTGGAATTTCAATTAACATATGAAACCTGAGGAAGCAGATACGGTATTCCGTATTATGAACAATGCTATTTGTGGATTAGATTCCTTGAGGCAGCAGGGTAGCTTGTGTATGGCTAGATTTGGAAGGTGGTTATGTCTTTTTTAGGGTGGGGTTAATGTCGGCTGCCTTAGAAGAGGAAGGGTGCCTCTGTTTTGAAAAATTATTTTTATTTTTTAAGAATTTTTTTATTATTTTCATTATAAGATAAAAACATTGAAGAAACAGAAATTAGAAAAAAAACCAAAGAGAAAAGTGCAAAGAGAAAGGAAAAGAAAAACTTCTGGTTTTAGTTTTATATTTATTTTAAAAATCTTCTGAATTAAAGTAGAAATCTGATCCTGGTATTTCTCTAAATGTTTATGGAGATTCTCAGTCATCCAGGTCATGGTTGTCTGAAAAGTGCTTTTTTAAGTGGTAACTGGACTTTCTGGTTTTTCTTTGAAGATGTTTCGCTTCTCATTCAAGAAGCTTCTTCAGCTCTGACTGGATGGTGGGCAATGGAAGTATTTTTATTCCTTACAGAGTAGCTGGTCATTTGCATTCTTTTAGAAGTCGTTCAGGCCAACTGGAGGTTTATCTATGTCCTCAGGGTCACCTGAGTAGTGCAAATGGGTGTGGAGCCTTCTTGGAACTGCTGAAAGGACTGTGAAAGTCCTCTCTGTCTAAAATGTGGACTTTGCTGTCTTCAAAAGAATGGCCTTTGTCTTTTAAATGCAGCTGGACTGTTGAATCTTGTCCTGATGGGTTTGTTCTCCTATGTTACGTCACGCATATTTCTCTGTTTTATCACAAGAGATTATAAAAAGTACCCCTTTTCTAACATACATTTGAAATGCCCTTATATACTTTTGTCATTTTTTCAGATGTTAAATTCCAATAATACATCATCTTATTAAATGTTTCTTTCAAATTATAATTCAATGTGAATTTCAAGCCATTAGTCCATATGTTTCCCAAACAATTTTTTTTTTTTCTGACTATACTTTCTTTCTGACTATACTGAACAACTTCCACCCAGTTTCTAAACTTATCATTCTTTGGATGATCATTAAGAGAGTAGTAGAAAATCAGCTTCAGACAACCCAGAAAAAGTGATTATCTAGTATCCTTCTAGTTAAGATTCAGGAACATGGGAGAGAAACACCACTGGTTTCTCTGTTGGTTGACCTTTGTCAAGACTTGGATGGAGGAACCAAACTCCATCCAGTCCCATTGCATTGTTTGATCATGCTTGTTACTACCAATCTTAATATCCTTCTGGTTTACTTGTAAGGATTAAGGTTAGTTTACAATGGTTCCACTTCTATCTGAATAATTAGTTTCAGTTAGAAGTGTTGAGGAGAAAGCAATTATATTGTGGAGTACCCCAGAGTTTAATCACCCACCAATTAAGTTTAACATGTATATGAAAATACTGGGAGAGGTTATCAAAAAGAGCCATGGTGGTGCAGCGGTTAGAGAGCAGTTAAGTAGAGAACTACTTATTAATTAGTACATAGCTGCCAGCTGCCTGCAATTTAACAGTTCAAATCTCACCAGGCTGAAGGCCTTCCATCCTTCCGAGGTCAGTAAAATGAGGACCCAGATTTTGGGGGGCAATATGCAATATGCTAAACTCTGTAAACCGCTTAGGGAGGGCTGTAAATAAATTTGGAGTAATCTTATTTACATCCACCCAGTCTTTCTGAAGTCTGGAGACTGTGAGGAGCAAGGTAGATGTATAGAGAGTACTGTTTATCAATAAATATCTATGTCTTAAAAAAAATACTGATTTGGGGAGTTCTAGGCAAGGTAGCCCACTGTCTGAAAGAGTATGTTTGTGATTTGAGGGTCCATTTGGACTTGTGGATTCTGCAGGATCAATAGGTAGAAATCATGCCTGGCAGCCCTTTGTCCAGTTTTGGCTGATGTGAAAGTTATGATCCTACTGAGCTGGAAAGGCTTAATGATAGCAATTTATGACCTTATTATATGCAACTGGACTGCTGCCACACATTCTATATGGGGCTGTATTTGAAGAAGACCTAGAAACCAAGTTGGTAACACAGGCAACAGCCAGGATATCTGCAGAGAAAATTGGTACTTTAGAGTAACAGTTACAGTATATTGCAGTGATGTTGACCTATGGCATGCATGCCCAAAGTAGCACACAGAGCCATGTTGACCGGCACGCCGGCCGTCACCCAGTCCAGCTCCACTGCGCATGTGCGTGCGACCCCTGGGTTTCTAGCCCAAAAAACCCTCAAAACCCAGCTGTTTTCCAGCTCTTTTTTGGGCTAGAAATCCCGGGGGTCACGCACGTATGCGCGGGGGGCCCTGCGTATGCATGGGGGTGCGCGCATGTGCCCCCCGTGCATGCACACATGACCCCCAGGGAAAAAAGAGCTGAAAAACAGCTCTTTTTTCCCTTAGAAATCCTGGGGGTTGCGTGCGCATGCATGGGGCGACACCCATTGCATTGTGGGTGGGGGGCATGCAGGATCGTGTGCGCACAAGCAATTTGGCACACGAACTGAAAAAGATTCAACATCACTGGTATAATGTGTTCACTATCTTCATTGCCAGTAGGCTTCCAGGCCCAGTTTAAAATGCTTTATCACCTATAAAGTTGGATATGTGGTACACCAGTACAGTTCCAGAGTACATCATGATTCTGCCCTTCATGTATCTAAGGAGGCCTTGGTGATGATTCTATGCCCATGGGAAGTAAGAGGGGTATGGAACAGAAAGTAGGTATTTTTCATAGTGCTCTCCACTTTATGAAATAAGTTTTCCCCCCGAATAGGGACATCCATAGGAAAGCAGTGTCATGTTGTTGTGCTATAAGCTTAGACTCTTTTGAATATCTAGCAATTTTACTTGGATGATTTTTAGCTGTGTGTGTGTGTGAGAGAGAGGGGGGGGGCTGTTTTAAATGAGGATTATTATTTTATTGCTTTATGTTTGTGAGAGGGTGGTATAAAAATAGAATAAATGCACATTTATGGAACACTGCATTTAAAATATCAGCACATTATATTCTGTACATGTACCAATAAAATTAGGCAATTGACACTTTCAAAACAATTACAGTAGCTATAGCTTTAGCAAGATTTTTGGCAGAGCATACTGTGTCGTGTTGCAATGAAACATCTCCTTTGAATCCCACAGCACTGCCGAAAGTTAGATGCAACCTCCCATGAGAATAACAAGATCAGACAGACCAGGAACTAAACCATATGGCATATTGTGAAAGTGCTTCAGATACACTAGCCATGGGAATCACTAGAAAGTACTGTTTCGTATAAACATCCCAAAGAATAGGAAATGTATTTGAAATGATACCGGGCAATACTTAATTCTGCTGAATCAACAACAGAGATATCATATATGCACACTGAATTCTGGGCTACCACTTCCATTGTTAGGAGTGCTTCTTCAGCTACTGTGACAATGACCATCCTGGTATGTATTCTTAGTGCTATGTCAGGTGGGGATGGTTGCCTTTATGTGTTGAATGGCTTCCTTTGGTGAAGGAAACGTTGGAATGGAGAAGGTAGAATCATGGAGCAGTTGTTACCACAGCAAAAGTAGTGAGAGCAATGTGATATGATAATGAGTTTTAAACTAGGATTACAGAAAGCAATGAAGGGGTTCAAATCCACCCTGTGACATGGCTTCCATAAAGCTAGTTGCTCTTTCAGTCCAACTTTCCCCATATGGTACTATGTATCCATGCCACCTTGAGCTTCCGAATGAATGGCAAAATATAAATTCAATTCAATTTAAAGAAAGTTAAGTATTTATGTTTGCCTGGGTTCTAGACCCAAGTGTCATACAATGGGGTGAACTCCCGTTACTTGCCCCAGCTCCTGCCCACCTAGCAGTTCGAAAACGTGCCAATGTGAATAGATAAATAGGTAACCACATTCCGTGTACCTTGGTATATAGTCATGCTGGCCACGTGATCACAGAAATATCTGGTTCCCTTGGCTAAGAAATGGAGATGAGCACTGGTCCCTAGAGTCAGAAACAACTGGACAGGGAAAACCCTTTTCTTTATCTTTAAGTATTTTTGTTAGATATTTTAAAGAGAAATAATTACTTGCCTGTTTTGGCAATGGGGCAATTGGACAGATAAGTCCTAGAGCAGATAAGTCCTAGATATGCTATCTCACTACCCTTCATCTGAATGAGCACTAATAAAATGTTAATTATAACTATAAGGGGAACACCTTGAGTGCTCTAATTGTTGCCAAATCAAAACTGTCAGCATTTAGCACCATGGTCTATGGCAGCTGGAAGTGTAAGGAATTGAAGATCTGAACTTCCTGGAGGGTTTCTCACCCTTCCCTGAATACTGCTATTCATCTGCTGATTGTTGGGTTGGAGAACAGCCTTACATTCATTTCATCATGTATACACAAAGAGAAGTTTGGCCCTTGGGGATTAAATCAAGTGTTCTTCCTTCCCCTCCCCCTCTCCCCCTCCTTCCTTCCATTCAATATTCCACAAATATAACAAAAGTTAATCTAAAAAGTTAGTTATGTGGTTGAGTTTGATAAATTAGATTGAAATCTTTTCTCAGCCATCCTGCCCACTGTATAAACTTTATTTTTTAAAGTGGGCAGTTTCTACTACACAAAATAAAATAGAATAGCTGTCAGGTACTGATTTCTCAAATATTAACCGGAAGTAACTAATATCTATCTCATCTTACTCTGAAACATATTACCTAGGCCTAATTTACGAATATATTTTTCATATGCTAAGATGCTTTGTAAATAATGGTAATGATGCAATGATGAGTATGGAATTATTCATAGGAATAGCAATAGCAGACTTACATATTGCTTTATAGTGCTTTACAGCCCTCTCTAAGCAGTTTATTGCCCCCAACATATTGCCCCCAACAATCTGGATCCTCATTTTACCAATCTCAGAAGGATGGAAGGCTGAGTCAACCTTGAGCCTGGTGAGATTTGAAGTGGCAAATTGCGGGCAGCTGGAAGTCAGCAGAAGTTGCCTGCAGTACTGCATTCTAACCACCAAATTCCTAAATAAAATGAACAGTGGTGTCATTACAATATTTTGTGCCTGGCTTCTCTGGCCCTCTCCCTAAAACAGCTATTTTATTGTTTTTTCCACAATCCTTTTTATAAAATGCCAAATAAGCCCCCAAGGTTAGGGATCTCAAACACCTGTTTCTTCAACCATTACCTTTTTCTTTTCACAAGTACGTTGCAATTTGGGAAGCTTAAAGGAAATACTCAGTGCTATTACTAGGTCGTTTTTAAATGCAGAATCTCCCAGTATGTTTTCAAGATGCTGGCTTTAAAGCCTTTTGAGATCTAGGGCCAGTTACTAGTATTTATTTATTTATTTATTTATTTATTTATTTTTAGTATTTATAAGCCTCCCCACTCCCAGAGGACTCTGGGCGGTGTACAATACAACAATATAAACAGTAGGACTGTTTATCCCATCAGATCTGACAGGGTGGATGCTCTAAGTCCCCTTATTAAATATATGTGGAGTCATGCCTTTTTTTCTGCTGTGGCTACCCTATGAAACAGCCTCCCCCCACCCCCGAAATATGAAGGATTCCACTTGACCTTCTGGAAGTCTGAAGATCTGGTCTTTCCCCAGTTGCTGCGCCAGGATGTTAGATGAGCCCAAATATGTGCAGTTTGGTTTATTGGTTACTAGCTGATTACCTGGCTTCGCCCGGGTATATCGTCCCATTGCTGCTGGCGCCTCCACCCTTGAAGCTGAGGTGGTCAGCTGCCTGCCCGCCACCCACACTCCGCAGCTGTCTCCTACTGCCGGCCGCAGCCTCCAGAGCCCCGTGGAAGGCTGTACTGCACATGTGCCACGCTTGGTGCATGCACAATACAGGTTTAGTGTTGGGGAGGGTTAGTGTTGGGGGGGTCGGCACTTCGGCAGCTTTTTTGGGGGGCACAGACCCCTCGTCGGCGTTCATGACTCCCCAGTGCTGATCTTAGAAGGGCATGATATGTATGTGCGAAGTTTGACCGAGATTGGTTGCGCTGTGTAGGAGCATATAGAGCACACACACACACACACAAACACACACACACTTCTGTTTTATATAAATATACATAAACACAAACACACACACACACACACACACACACATATATATATATATATATATATATATATCCCAATTTGCAAAAATGCATGCGATGATTTTGGCAAAATGCAAGATGCTTCTGATTTCTAACCCTCCCTCCCCAAGAAAGAAATCTTCATGGTTCAAGATTCCTGCAGGAATGAGATCATCAACTCTGTTTATTCCAAGCAATGAGACTATCTCAGAGTTAAGGATTATCTGTTTCTCAAGGTTAATTGGATTGAACATGAGAAACATCATTCAGCTTTACACAGGTGTGTATCGTACCAAGGAGAAGGCAGTGTAATTCAACCAAGACCATTTCATGAATAAAAAAAATGCTTGTTTCACTCTGCAGTACAATAATGAACCATTACATGAAAATACAAAATCCTGTAGCATTTGTATACCATGCACCTAATGAAGTACTCAATTTCTTGTCAATTTTCTGCTAGAACCACCAGGATTACAAATACCTCGTCTCTTATCACTAAATGGTTAGCAAGAGTACCAAGTAATCCATGCTCTGAAAAACCTAAAGATAAAGTTGTTGAAATATATGTATCCATTGCCAAGAGCTGTGTAACATAACCCCATTTACCCCTTTCAAAAAATCAGGTTAATAAAATTCTGAGCTTCTAGCTTTCTTTGTGTTAAGTAATTACTTGGTACCTCAGAGAGAAAAAAGAGAAAGCTTCAACAAGAGCAGTTACCTATTCTTTAGTGATAACCTGAATTTTGAATGCAGCTGGCTTTTCATGATATTTGTTCCAATATGGACAGCAAAAGAATATTTGGTTGGGAATGGTTCCCACCCTAGTGGCATTTTGAAGAGCTCTGAAGACCTAGCTTTTTGGTTTTCACCTAGGCCTTTGTCAAGAATAATTGATGTCCAGTTCTTTTTTGTTGTAATCTGGATTTGTTTTCTTAGCCAGCAATGTTCTTTTGTCTTCTGCTTGTTTTTCATAATGGTTTTTAAATGGTTTTAATAATTATAAGCCACCCAAAGTCTCTGGGAGTCAGGCAACATATAAATTTTATCAATTATTATTATTATTATTATTATTAATATTAATAATTATTATTTTCCTTGATGAACCTCAGCTATTTTCTATTTGCACAACTAAGAAAGAAAGTAATAACTTTTTATTGTATGGAACAGTAAAAAGCAGTTTGGCAGTGCCTTTTTTTTCTTTTTCTTTTTCTTTTTCAGCCATTATCAGAAAGCAAATAGAAGATACTTCAGTTCTCTCTTTTCTGGAATGAACAACCAAAGCTCTCATTTGATCTCCTAAGTTCCTTTCTTCCATTAGAATAGATAAGATCCAGAAGTTGAAGGAATCTACAATTCCTCTTATTCTTATTCTCTTACTCTTATTCTTAAAGGTATGGCTGGAAATAAAAATCTATTTGCATATACACATTCACACCCACACACCCACACATTTTGAAATCCCAGTATGGACTATACCAATTCTGACTTCAAGTAAAGTGGGAATAACTTTTTAAAATCCTACTATTCTATTTAGATGGATTTTTAAATATTTTAACAGCACTTTAAATAGAAACCAACTCAGCAGGCAAGGGAATGAACCTGAACTATCCTTCCATATGTGATCATTTTCAATTTCTAGTGAGATGGGAACACATTAAAATGAGATGGTAATCTCATTCTATTGGACATTGTGTAGTCCCAGTCAATGAATCTTTCCTGAAGGCTAGAAAGACACCAGGGCTGACTGCTCAAAATACAATTACTGCTAATACTGTATTAAAAATGAGTTGCTGACTAGAATTGGGTTAGTTGGAGAGAAAGTAATGCTAGCTTGTTACATCTGAACTTCTTTTCCACTTTTGTGGTGTATAAATCTGGAAAATGCAGCTTTCCTAGTTGAAATGCCAGTAGAACTCTTGATAAATTTGACAGCCTTACTAGGTAGGCATAGCTAAATCACAACTCTATCTGTTGTGATCCTGCTTTAAGGAAAATTGTATTGTCCATGTTTTCTTCTCTACAGAGTGTATCCACCTGCCAGTGGCCAAGCTGAGGCTCCCTGGCCCAGTGATAGACTTGGACCCTTATGCGAGCATGCAGGTTGGCATGGAGTGGTCCGTGAGCAGGGATGGGTTTCAAATATTTTAACAACCGGTTCTGTGGGTGTGGCTTAGTGGATGTGGCTAGATGGTCACATGACTGGGTGGGCGTGGGCAACTTGATGTCACTCATGTCAAGGGGTGCTTCTCACCTGGCCTCTCATGACCATGGGGATGCTGCAATAATCATGTGAAAAACGGTCATAAATCACTTTTTCAGTGCCATTGTAACTTTGAATGGTCACTAAATGAATTGTTGTAAGCCAAGGATTACCTGTAGAAAAATACAAAAAGTTTCTTTGCTTTCAAAAAGTTTCTCTAAATACCAATCATTAGATTAAAAAGACCTGCAAGCTGGAGTTACAAATCAGACAGGATGCCAGAACACCTTGAGGAATTAAAATAGTTAAAATGCAATGATAACTATTAGCAGCCAATTCTTGCTCATTACTAGAACAAATAGACACAGGAACTAGCCAGATTTCTCAACCCAGTTTCTTTTCAGGAACAGAGAT
>JANHJO010002064.1:77870-91560 GCA_032468235.1 Pseudoxyrhopus heterurus | reverse complement strand
TCCTTCCTTCTCATGAGGTGGCCAAAGTATTTCAGTTTCATCTTCAGGATCTGGCCTTCTAAAGAGCAGTCAGGATGTTGACTATTAGATGAATGTAAATGTTACTAATGTATCTGCAAAGTTTCTGATTTATTTATTATTGGCTTTATCTGAAAGTAGGCTACCAAGGTATTTCATTGGGCAAAGGTGTAAAGACATAGTGTTGTTCAGAAGTTTGGGTGGGTAAACTTTAATCAAGTCTGGCCAAGATGAGCAACAGAAAAAGATGATGGGAATTGCAGCTGAAACATCTGGAAAGTACTAGATTCCCTTCCCTTGGACACCATACCTTGACATTCTGCTAACTATGTATTTAACATACATTAGTATGTTGCCCCATTAGTCTATCAGATTGCAATGATATCAAAGAGTAGTTTCCATGCAGGGGTGGATTAATATCATGTATTGATTTGAACTAGCTAATCAATCTGTCACGCCAGGATTCTAGAGTTTAATTGTATATTTTACAGCTGCATAAGGAATGGATATATATTATACCATTTATGAATGAATGTGCCAAAATACAAGAGGGTAGCCTTGTCAGAGACTAATTTACAGCAACTGATGTATGAAATATATTGAAGCAGAAGTTAAAATTTAATCTGGGAATTCAGCCCAGATTTGGTCATGAAGGGAATGCCTCAAAAGATTTTGTGAAATGAAAGGAGGCCCTGTAGAGTGAACAAGTCCTTTTCCAGCTTAGAGGCTTCCCCAAAAGGGAGGTAAACACTGCCGAGAAGAAGTTGAAGGGAAATACGTATGTACTATGGGGATACCCCTACGGGCAAGAGATTTACAAGAAGCAGGATAGAAATTGGCAAGACAAGGCTGCTAGGCTAAAATTAGGGTTTTGTTCTTGGTTTAATGTGAATAGTCCTGCTTTGGTTTTGACAAATGTCACCTAAATAAGGTCTGTTATGCATCCCATGTCTTAAGATAGGCTAGATGCATGGTATACAGTATATGGTGGCCTAGAGATGTGAAATTCTTTCACAAGGGAGTACAATTAATCATTTTCTCAAGTGTAGTTTTAGTTTTTATTGTAGGGATATTCCTCGATTTACGAGCACAGCTGAGCCCCACAATTATGGTCATAAGTTGTGACATCCATAAAGCAGGTCATTATGTGATTGGACCAGATTTCACACCTTTTTTGTGATAGTCAATAAGTGAATGTGACAGTTGTAAAGCAAATACCACAGTCGGTAAGCAAATGCGGTGGTCGTTAAGCGAACCTTTTGTTCGCTATGGGGTATTTTTTTGCCAGAAACCAAAAGTAAATGCCAGTTTCCAGCAAAAATGTTGTAAATTAAGTCAAATGACTGGAGGGGTTACTGCAAACAACCATAAATGCAGCTGATTGCAGTTGCCCAAAAAGGAGGGGAGAGTGACATTGGATCTTATAAACTGGGTGGTAAGTCCATTTTTCGTGCTTCATCATAACTTAAAACAATCACTAAGTGACTGGTTGTAAGCCAAAGACTACTTGTAATAGATTTTACATTGTAAATTGCTCATCTAATTAAACAAAGCATTGCAAATTATAACAATAAACTTCTCCAATGTTTCTTCATTTACAGGAAACTAAATTCTGTGATGTTATCTTGGCTTTTAAAAGGGGAGAAATATTGGATCAGTGGTGAGAGAAGGAACACCTGCATTTGACTCTAAATAATCAAAGAAAAAAATTCAGGTCTTTCCCATTTTTTTAAACATACATTTTAAGGGATAAAGTAGAAGTTAAAATTTTGTACATATGGGCCTGCACTACACATGTATCATGTATGAAGTAATGAGAGGGTGGTGTGACCAAATGAGCATTGAGTTTTTGTTAAGTTTTTGCTACTGAGGTAGATTATTTTGCTGGAGACTCACCCCATTAAGATTAATGGAACCAAGCCATTCTTTGTACCACTTTTTGTATTTGGCTTCTTATAGATTAACACATGATTCTCCTAGCTAAGCTTAGCTTCAAGTCAGTTTAAGCTTCAAGTTAGTTAGTTCAAGGACAATTAACAAGTGGAGCAGCTTGCCTTCAGAAGTTGTGAGTGCTTCATCACTGGAGGTTTTTAAGTGATGGACAGCCACTTGTCTGAAATAGTATAGGGTTTCCTTCTTGACCAGGTGGTGGACTACAAGATCTCCAAGATCCCTTCCAGCTCTATTCTGATTAATAGTTTATCCGATGAAGGGCTGAGTTAGCTCAAAGATAGGAAAAGAGTCCTGAATAAAAGGCAGCATTTTATTTGCTTTCTTATTCCAGCACAAGTCCAGCACAAGTCCTAGTACCCCCTAGGCGGAGGGGTAGCAAGGGCTATGCATTGTACTGCCTTAGCTAGCCTATTGAATTTTAATATGCCTCATTATCAAGGCAGAAGAAAAATTCCACTGACAACCAGCTTTTGTCCATGGAAAGGGAGAGGGTTCGATTTTGCTTTTTCTGTGAGAGAGGAGAAGAATGTATTCTTTTAATCCCAAGTAATGAGATAATATAAGGGATGCGGTGGCTCAGTGGCTAAGACGCTGAGCTTGTTGATCAGAAAGGTCAGCAGTTCGGTGGTTCGAATCCCTAGTGCCGCATAAAGGAGTGAGCTCCCGTTACTTGTCCCAGCTTCTGCCAACCTTGTAAAAATGCAAGTAGAAAAATAGAGACTACCTTTGGTAGGAAGGTAACAGCGTTCCGTGTGCCTTCGGCATTTAGTCATGACCATGGAGTTGTTTTTGGACAGCGCTGGCTCTTCGGCTTTGAAATGGAGATGAGCACCGCCCTCTAGAGTCGGGAACAACTAGCACGTATGTGTGAGGGGAACCTTTATCTTTACCTTTAATGAGGTAATATAACCACAGCAACGGTAAAGAATACAGCCATCATAATCAGTGCTGGTTACATATGAATGATGGAGTCAGCATAGCAAAGAACACAGTTAATGGGAAGGCCTGATTTCTGCATTAAAGTGCTTCTACAGGTAAATCTCTGTTATGATTATGGAAACAATTCAGAATCCAAAGTACTAATGAAAAGTTCTCAAGAAATCTAAGGAATGATATAGAGTATCATACCCTTGAAATGTGAAGTAGTGTACATAGTGCGGGTTAAAAAGTGAGTCATTTCTTGAGAGAAGTCAACATTGTTTATAAATCATTGTTTCTTTGAAGTGGGAAAAAATGGAGAAACAGTCTCCTAGACAGAATTATGATTAACCATCTAATTGTTCTGCTGGTATGCTTGCTTTAGGGCTTTTTCTCTTTTTTGCCCAGTACACATTAAGAATTTGTTTCTCATCTTACAATCCTTGCACCCAGATGATAGTCATTAAGAAAGAGGCCAGGCAAACAGTTGTGTATATGTAATCCTAACACATTTTGGTCCTGTTTTCCTCACTGTTTTCAACTGAATGTAATGCTGGAGAAATGTTAAAAGTGAGCTCCAAGAGATACCATGGGGGAGATTATTCATCTTTTTTATTTAATCTCTTTTGGCTGTAGAGAAGGAGATACTCAACAAGAGCACAGTTCTATAGAGATGGCTGTCCAGTTTGACTATGCTGGATTGTGTGAGACATGCAGTAATTTGGGCCTGTACATTTATGATGATGAACGATTAGTTGATTTTGTATCCATCTCTCCTGTGCCAGATTCAACCTTCTCCTATTCTTATTCCAGGCACGCATTTTACTTGGCTATTCCACTGTAAGATATGGTATAGCGTGTTGTTGGAAATGAAGTAAAGGGCCAAATTCCATTAAGTAAATATTAGAATAGCTATAGAATTGCCAACTTAGTTAATTAGGTATTGATATTATTGTTTATTAAGCATTTATATCAATTATTTAAAATAATGCATAACTTGTTTAATGTATAATGTATAACTTAAAATATGTATTATGTTTTAAGCACCTATACTAAGCACTGTTATAATGGCTCTTTTTGGATTTTTAAATAATGCACCATTTCAATATTATCAATTAATGAGGGAAGGATGTGTATGGCTATTCATCTTCGCAGTAAGAAGAGTAAATGTTATGCTATTTTGTCTAGTATAATGGTTTCATTTCTGTGAAAAGGCTAAAGTGTTTGGTGGCAGTAGGTTTCTTGACTGGATTAAGAGATTGGACAATGACTAGTTTTCTTCCAATATTCAAGAGAACTTCAGTTTTGAATCCAATTTTATGATTTTGTTCCTTTTGTATAAAAAGGGATTTGAACCAAAATGACAGATCTTAAACCTCTTATGAGATCCAGGAAATCTGGATATAGATAAAAGTCTGTGAATTCTGATTTGGCAAAGTATGGTGAGCTTAGATTGTTGAACAGGATTTAAATCCAATAAGCAAAATAGTGCCATAATGCAACTCATGGAAAGTACATTACAAATTCTAGCTAGCAAATTCTTTTCCCTCTGTTGACTTCAGTATTTGCTATGGGCCCTTATAATTTACTGCAGGCATAACTAAACATAAGCATCTGCTTAAGTAAGGTTTACCTCCTAGTAGCAGTTTATTAACACCAGGCAAAAAGTGAAGCTCCATGTCCTTTGTTTGTATTATATTACAATAAGCTAACTTTTGCAACGGTTAGTCACCTCCAGTAAAAGTGTACTGGGCTCAATTGTTTTTACACTCATATATTTACAGTAAGTATCTACTGCTAGGAAACAAAACCAAACTGAAAAACAGCTCTCCAAACTTATACAAGTTATTATAGAAACATACTGGTAAGCTAGAAATCTTAGCGGGTTATTGATACAGTACCATGAAAGCATAAAATATTGGGGGCCCACATAGGAAAAAAAATCTATAAAGAATGAATATATTCTAAACTTAATCTATAACTGTACTTTTATTATTATACAGATTTTTATGAGGTTGAATTGCAACATGTAATTTTAGTTGCTGCAGAATTAATTAAATTCTGTAAAAAAATAAATAAATGCACATATGACATTTTAACAAGAGAGCCTGTTTGGTGTAATGGTTAAGGCACTGGCCTAGAAACCAGGAGATCATGAATTCTAGTCCCATATTAGGCACAAAGCCAACTGGGTAGTCTTGGGGTGGTCATTGTCTTTCAGTCCTAGCAAGACAGAAATTGCAAAGCACTTCCAAAAAGCTGCTAAGAGACTGCAAGAACTAGTTCAACAATTGCCAGGAGTCAAACAATGACTTGAAGGTATCCACCATCCAACAACCCCTTTTCATATAATTTTCTTCATATCCGTTTAGGTATTTTTCACAGTGTGTGCCCACTATGACATTGTGGTTAATATCTGTTGGGTTAACAGTGAGTCCGTAAGATATGTTATTTCTTTCAAACAGAAACTATGTTGTTTTCTGTGGAAGCTACTTCTGATGATGCTTCAACTAAGCATTCAGCAACCTCTTGAAAACATGGGCATGAAGAAATGGAACTGCACATTCAAGGGAAGGAGAATCACAATGTGAAAGGGAGAGAGATAGAAGCTTCAGTATGAAGCAGATTAGAAAAGAGTGAAAATGGCTGGTTCAGCAGTCATCTACACTATTGGAAAGTGTCTTTATGTGCATGATGTCCCTCAGGATTGAAGAGCAGGCTATTATATAGTTACACAATACCTTGAAATCCACTATGGAGCAGCTGCAGCATTCTTTCTTTCCCATTGTTCTTATTCTCCCCTTTACTATTTTTGGCATGTTTAGGACATAGCGAATGTGATAAGTCACTGAGTTCATGGAGTAAAGTCATGGCTGGACAGAGATGGGATCTGTGTGTGCCCAACATCACAAAGTGACAAAGGAATAACTCCAACACCCCCAGACATGTTTTGGTGAAAGACCAACGAAGACAATGTGTGCACTGAAAAAAAATGCTCCAAATCTCAGGACAGGAGATAGTAGCCTATAATTCGTATAGCTCTAGATAAAAGGAGAAATTATAGGAACATATGGTATAGGTAAGATAGAATAACTAATAGAAGGTACGTTAAATGTTTTATGGATGACATACTGAATTATTTACCAGATAAATTATGTAAAAGTGTGCATGAAATAAATGTATTTGGGTCCAAATAAGAAAAAAAAAACCATATTCTGGTTTTCATTCTGACTGATGATGGTCAAAGTCTTGTCCGATCAGCTTGTAATTTACTTAATAAGTAGGAGGTATTTGGAAACACACATTTGTTTGCTCCCTAAAATTATCTTCTTGCTCATGGGATTTCTGCATACATACAGAATGGTAGGACCATAGGTGCCTTACTGCATTGGTCTCTGACAATTCTGTAACTCCCAGAATCAGCCATATTGCATTTATTGAGAAACCCAATTCCTGCTCCCTCTCACTATTACTGAAGAACCACAGTAGGTTCTTAAACATGGCAGGCAGCAACATTTTAACGAAATATAACCCAATTCTTCTAAACACAGAAGGTATCCATGCACACCCTTTTAGTTAAATTGTGATCTGATCACATAATCCACAGAATTAGCCCATGTTTGGGGAAAACAGTAAAGAATGTTGTAGTTATATAGAAGCTGCATTTGGAGTTCTGGTCCTTTAAAATCAGTTAATAGGATTTCCAGTCAGAGTAAGGAATTTGACAAATTTGGCAGCAGACTTTGAACACGGTCTTTTGAATCTCATCTGACATTATGAGTCAGCAAAGAACATTGAGGAGAAAAGGAGCTTGATGTTCAGCTTTACAAAACAGGTTACTGTGAACATTAATGATACCATGAATTCAGAAGTACTGCTAGTACTTGACCCAGGTAGGGAAAGCTTGGTGTCCAGTAACGACAGGTAATAAAGACCATAGCAAATAGATTTTCCATTCTCATATTGACCATCAGACTCATGGCAGGATTATTATGATTGTCACAATCTACCAGATGCTTAGACTTGATTTGGCATTTTTGTCCGCCAATTGAGTCCTTTCCAAAGTCCTGGGATAGTCAGATGTTGTTTGATGGTATTAAAGGTATCACAGCAGGATGTAAATTGTTCCAAGTAAAGCTTTCAATTGACTAATGGTGATTTTGTTGATGCTGATGGTGTTTAAGTACTGCTCCAGATGTTTTGGGATTGTGCCCAAAATGTCTATTAATATTGGTTTTATCTTTGTTTTCATTTGTTGCAATCATTCTACTTCTATTTGCAGGTCTTCTTATTTTGTGATTTTTCTAGTTCTTTCTCTATTGTTTTGTATTTACCAGCTACTGCAACATCCACTATGCAGACTTCTTTGTCTTTCTTATTGACAATTATTAAGTCTGGGGTATTATGTGGTGAGAGTTTGTCTTCTTAATTCTAAAGTCCCAGAGCACTCTAGCTTCTTCATTTTATAGCAATAGCAATAGCACTGTATTTATATACCGCCTATCAGGGCTTGCAACCCTCTCTAAGCGGTTTACAATGTTAGCATATTGCCCCCAACAATCTGGGTACTCAGATTATATTTTCTATTTTGTGGTCCCATCAGTTCTTGTTTGCTGACAATTTTTTTTGCAGATATTCCAATGCACCATTGTTGCTACTTTGTCATGCCATTTTTTGTAGTCAGTGTGATCTTCATGCAGGAGCTAAGTAAGTGGTCTTTTTTGCAGAGGTGGTATTTGCTATTTGTTGCAGTCTTCTGCCTGGCTTTGTATGATTTTTGTTCTTATGGCTTGGTCTTGTGCATTTAGAAAATTGTTTATTACTTTAAGAAACTACCCATCTCCCTCACAGAGAGACTCTGGGCAGTGCACAAGACATAAAAGCATAAAAGCTGTATGTAAATATTATAACAAGATTAGAATAATTAAAATTCAAAATTAAATATAAGTTTAAAAGGTTGGGGAGGGCTTTCAAGACAATACCAACACCATGACTATGTGCTCCTCTGTGGGCCCCACAGAATTAGTCCTTCTGTCTCTTTCTTCACCTTTCCTACTCTTAGCCATTACCAGGCCTTGTTGTTATCTGCTTTGTCTGCTAAATTTTTTAAGTGTTGGCCATGCAGTGTCTTTCTCTATCTCTTTCTATCCTTCATTTGATCTTTCTGGTTGGCCAGTTTGGTCTCTTCCATGGTTGGTAAACCTTCATGGTACGCTAACTTCAGTGTATCTTCTTCACCACCCTTTAGATATTCTTCCAATGCCCTTTTTTTTCTTCAACTGTTTGGTGTACTTGCAACATTCCATACCCACCTATTTTATTTCATAAGTAGAGTTTGTCAGCAGTGCTGCATGGGTGATGATGATCATCATAAGAATTTTCTCCTCCTCCTCTTCCTCCTCCTCCTTCTCAAATAACAGGAAATTATTTTAACTTTACATGTCTACAATAAAACAAGACTACTTTCCTCGGTATAACAGTATGTAGCAGCAGAAAGAAAACCATTTTATTCCTGGTGTCATGACTGGTCTTTGATTTAAAGAACAGGTGGAGAGACCAGGCCTAGTGTACAGTTGCCCACTTCTGCCACTGAGCTAGATTGAAATGAAGCAGGGCTAAAGGAAGCAGCCCTTTGTTCTACATCTGAAGGCAGCTTCAATTGCAGAGATGGAAGTCTTGAAATAGTGGAAAACTTTACTTTTCTAATGGGCAAGAATCAAGTTCTCTGGTAAAACAGTAAAAAGTATTTTTGATCTGCTCTTAGCTCATTGTGAATGGTAATACCTCTTATATTAATAAATATGCATCCTACAGATGTTCACATAACATCAGAAAATTGTCCATGATCTTTATTGTATTTTTTTAAGCACTATTAGGGAATTCTGGCATTGGTACAGAATGCTTTTGGGGCCAACTCGAATTGATGTGATGTGGAATAGAGATTACTCCATGCACCATATGGCATGCGCCATGGCCAGTGGAAGATTTATACCACTATCAAAGAACAATTTAGCTTGTACATGTGAAAATCTCTTTCATGTAGGAAGCAACTATCACAGTTTATAAATTATTATCAACTGATTTATAGGTGCACAGGCAAAGGTGAATACCCTGAAACATTTCATTTCACGTGCTTACAAATGCTTACCCATTTCTTCCAAATTGCTAAATTTACAATTATGGTTTGGCTCATCTACAAAAACAATGACAATGAACCTATACAATGAATTCCAACTGGCAAGTTAAACCAGCCATGCTGAAGCACTTGCATCCTTCACAATGGAAATTTGGTCTCCTCCTATCTGCTCCAAGGCCCACTAAAGCAAATGTGATTCATGTTATTGATTTCTGTGGCCTATGGAGCAGACCCAGAAAGTTACAGATAGTTCAGAAAGAAGCAAGGCAAGCCTGTGCCAGTTCCTACTGTAACTAAATTATGCATTTCACTTGATATGAATGAAACCTCATTTTGGCTAATTTGTTTCACAAACATCTGTTTGCATTTACACATTTTTATGACATGATATCAGGCCAATTATGCATCTGCTGTATCTCTCCAGCATATGGTACGTGCTACAACAGATCGATCAGTTATGTGATCAGAGTGTGTGGTAAACATCTTTGCAGAACATATAACACTAGCACTGTTTTCCAGAAGTAAACTTTCCTTTCTTTGCTGTTCAAGTTCTGTTTTTATTATTCTTGGAGGAATTAACCACTGAAGTTCTGAAAATCCAGTACTTTAAGATTCAGTATTAAACATCTCTGTGTCTCTTTGTCTCTCTTGCACTCTCCCCCCATCACACACACACACAGAAATATAAACAAGATGCTGGCTTGTTCCCAAAATAGGCACCTTTCTCACAATCTTTCAGGAAAGGTTTCAGAACTGAACACAACAATATTATCATTTGTAAGTAAATGGTTTTAGTAATCTTAGAAGGCCTCTTTTTTATTTCCCCCCCTTCAAGAACTGGTTTTCTTCAACTTGACATTGTACAGCAATGTTATTTGAAGAGGTTTTAATTGAAGAAGAAAGACAAGACGCCATGTTCTTAGCAAGAATCTAGATGCAATAAGTGTGATACAGCAGCCAGACTAACCTGATGGGCTGCTTCCTTTATTCCATTTCTGGAGTTATTTTTGAGTTAATTGCCATCTTTTAGTAAGTAGTTTCTTTTTGACAATCATCCAGAAAAGTCAGTTAGGTGCAAAGGAATCCCTGCAATCACCAATGCCTTTGAGCATCTTCTCAGTAGTCTAGAGATGGATGGCAATGGCTAAATTAAGTGATTCCTCCCTCCTATTTTATCAGAATGCAGTTGTATATCACTGTAGCTTAATCCTGGCCAGACTAATAACCATAAAAATGCCTTGTCTTGGAGCAATCACTATGTTCATGGTATTATTAGCTGCTTTGTTCCTTGTGTGGCCTTTGTATTTTACAATCAAGTCCTGAATGGTGGCTACTGAGATAGTGAGCATTATGCCACCACTGACCAGATTCCTCCTTACTTAGAAAAACAAGCATTGAAGTGGGGAAACTATGGAGACATCTGTCTAAATGTCTCCCCTTTGGTTTAGATTATAACAACAAAATGTCTGAGTTGATACAAAACAATCACCTGCAGGCAAACCCAAACCATGCATTTTTCAGCTAAGCAGCTGGGGACTGTGGGGAGAAGAAGGCCCATTTATTTTCATTCTTTTGGCTAACCCAAGTTTCTTCTATTTCTCATTAAGCATTTAAAAATAGATCTGGCTTTCCTGAAGGGAACACAGTGCTTTTCTTCATTGCTCTGAAGACATCTGATGACTTCAGACAATTGGACAAACCAGGGGTTGGATTCTTACTGGAAGACAAAATTGGATCAAATATTAAGTTCTGTCTCTGGGGTCTTGGTGAGGAAGGCTGTTTTGTATGGCTGTCCTGGACCATAGTAGGTTGTTCTCTGTTTGGAGAAAGTTGACTATCTTACAAGCCTTCATATGCTCATTAGCTTTTCAATATGTGCAATTATTTATTTATATAATGTGTAACCTGTACTTTCACCACAAATTCTTTGTAGGGCAGTAATTAAACCTAGAAATATCAAGCACAAGAATAACTGGGTACAAGAAGGAATTGCAGTTAATGCCTCAAGCTAAACTATTGATGAGATTTATTTCATACCTTTATTTATTTTGTACGACTCAAGACAGTATCCGTAATGCCTCCTCCTCCTCCTCCTATGTTTCCCACAACAACAACCCTGTGCAGCCAGAGAATCTCTGGTTAGAAGTTATACATCTAACCAGCTTCTCTGCCTAAGGGAGAGAACTATAACTCATACTTTGTCAGTTTCTAGTCCATCACACTAACCACTACACCAAATTGGATCGGTTCAATAGACTAAGCACTTACTCCTTTTGGATTGCAGAGGCTTAATGAGAAACTAGTTTGTAAGTTGGAGGCATGCTGTGCTATAATAGGAGCTGGACACCCATATACTTATAAGATCATTTCTTCTGCTCAAACCATGCCTGTTCTGTGCATTCTTCCTGGGAATGACTACTAATCAAAAGAATGGGAGCTTGGAGGTATGTCTTCTTAATGTCTTTCCCATATTATGGAACTCTTTGCCTCTGGGGCCCGGGAGGCATTCTCTGCTTGCTTTTCCTGAGGCTGCAAAAATCATATTGTTCTGATAGGCTTTTGATGTGGGCGGTGGCCATGGGCTGCTTTTGCAATGGGAAAATCATTGTGGTCTATAAGTCTGTTTTTGTTGTTGTTTGCTGCTGTTGGTGCTACCTCTCTTGGTGCTGAAAACTACAGAATACAATATGTCTGCATAAACAAATGGCATAGTTTGCATAAGCAAAATTAATTATAATCTGCTTAGAGTTCTCCTTCTGCAAGAGGTAAGAAGACATGGATCAGGACTTTTCTGTGAATGCACTGTTTTTAAAGATGTGCTGGGCCCCTTAACTTACATGCATTTAAAAGTCTATTTAAAGAATATTCTTGTCCATTTTCCTATTAGAAAATTATGGTAAGCCATCCACTAATCTATTACTGCTACTATTACTATTGCTACTATTTTCTTTTAAAAAAAGTAACTTGCCTTCTTTTTAACAAGGATGGATAACTATGTATATGGCATCTCTCCCTCCTCCTTTTCCATTTGCTATGTTACTTAGTTACTTATGGTCACTGTGACCTGAAAGCATTCTGAAGAACAAGACTTATTTGTAAGGTAAGCAATAGCCAGCCAGTTAGATGTCCAGTCTGTAATACTGGGATAGTGGGTTTTTTTATTGAAAATTAACTGAGCTAGTAGAGATGAGAGCAAATATTTAGATTTTATCTACAAGTATAACAACCCTTTCTTGTGTCATAATTTTATGTAGAACTGTTGGCTTCCTACAAAATTTCTAAAAAATCAGGAGAATAATAATGTAGAAATGGTACATAATTCTTTCTAAAATAGAGACAGTGATGCTTAAAGGTTTGTCTGCCCTTTTGAATTTTTCCATACTGTAAATATGACCTAAAACATGACATATTTTGCACATGTTCTAAAATTAGATAAAGAGAATCCAATTAAACAAATGAGTGAAAAACATTCTTGTTTGTTTATTTGTTGAGAGAATGATCCAAAGCTTACACTGTCGGTAGAAACAACAAAAATTTAAATCTCTAAACCAAGGGAGAATGAGCTGCTTTCCTGTGATGGAATTCATCTCATTAAGGAAGCAAAATACAACTTTGACAATGCTGGCTGGCTAACCTGATCAGGATGACTTTGAACCAAAATACAAGAGAGTGTGTGTGGAAATCATAAGACTATTGGTGTAATTGGTAACAGGTTAAATACAGCAGCAAAGTGAAATGTTTTGGAAATCACTATTTTAACAAATAAACAAAGGAAACGCAGCCATAAAAGAAAAGGAAGGCTGAATTTAGGGAATCTGATCTATCTCTTTTTAATTTACAAAATATTAGTAACAAGCAAGATGAGGTGAAAATCATGAGGTACAAAGATAAATGTGTAATAAGGATTACTGATACATGGTGGAACATATAGGGCTTGATGGATAACCCTAGTTAAGAGATACAGGAAACATTAGTGTGGAGGAGGCACAGCATTGTGTATGAGGAATGAATTTACCTATACAAAGATCCACTGGACTGATGATAACGTGAGTGTTGTAAGTACCTAGATTAAGATAAAAGGGTAAAGTAACAGACTACCATATAAGTCAGAAAAGATAGATGAAGGTTTATTAAGGCAGATAACTGAAACTTCAAAAAACATGAAGTGGTTGTGATGGAAGATTTTCAAATACCCAGACATCTATTAGAAGACTTAATTTTACTACATATAAGATAACTTGTTTTGGGAATAATTTTAACTTACAAAGAGTTGAAATAATCATTAGGACATCTGCTACCTTGGATTCTGTCCTTACCAACAGCTGGGAGTGGAATAAAGATATTAAAGTGGTAAATAGGAACTGTGAGTACAAGTCATCATACATTTTTAGAGTTCTTGACTTTTTTTTTAATTATAAAAAAGCTCAGTTAAAACTAACCCAAAAGTATGGGTTTTAGAAAGTTGGATTTTAACTGAACTAAGAGAAATAGTAAGGAGGATGATGATACAGGAAACATTCCTAACAACAAAGGTATTTTATTTAGCTGGGGCTTTAGAAACTGAAATTTTTATTGGGCATAATGTTAAAACTACAATGTAAGAGGAGTACGTACCTGGTTTTACATGTCCTTACGGCAGCGAGATTAGCCTACGCACAACAATGG